>PVJX010011068.1:34237-54832 GCA_004027295.1 Dolichotis patagonum | reverse complement strand
GGAGGGGGGGAAGAAAACTGTGTGTGTTTGCACCAGCACCTATATATGTAACAGTATTCACTCACAGAAAGGGTTACACGGATGAACTGAGAGGATAGGACTTTCACATTCGCAGAAGATAATTTGTGACAACACAGGAGGCAGTATGAGGCCCAGTGGAGCAAAGAGTTTTGTCTGACACTCAGGATAATGGGACTGGACATTAACTGTGACTTTATGGAAGCACAGGGACAACTGATTGGAAGAAGAGAGACTAGCAGTGAACAAACCACTGGTGGCTATGGTAAACTAATTTGGAGCAGGGTTTGGGCCACAGAGATGAACTGAACACACAAGCCCCCATGGCAACAACATTTTGTGAGTATTTAGGAAACAGAGACCTACTGAATATTAAGAAATACTAAATATTAATTAGAAATTTTGACTTTAACAATATTGGAGTTACTATGTATGAGTAATAACTTCATCTGTAATCATTTCCCATTACTGATTTTTAAGATCATAAAACAAATGCTTGTCGTAGAAATTCAAGCAGTGCCTGAGTATAAAAAATAAAGTCTTTGTTCGTTCCCACCCTCAGCCCCTCTGAGCCCACTCCCTAAGGGGCACGGTTACCACGTGTACTTGTTCGGTAGGCTGACTAGACACTTCTGTAAAGCATGTATTATTACTGCACCATGTGCACAGCATAATATTGTTGTTGTTCACAACAGGCTCTTTTTACTTAATACTAGACAGTGGATATATTCTGAGGTGTCACTGTGGCCAGAAGGTACCACAAGGGACATTCCTGAAAACTAGTAGAACTGCTGCAGTCGAGCTGATAAAACATAATCCTTCAACTGCTTGATGCTAACTAAAGAACACATCACACCACAATTAGCATTTTCAATGTGCACCTTCAATTTCTTTTTAAACATCATTTCTATTGGATTCAAAACAGTAGTTAATATGAGTATAGACCCAGTGCTCCTTAATTTATTATCCACATATGAATTTTCTTTAATATAACATAACTTACGACACTTGTAAAGCTGCATTTATTTCCTTGAGGAGCTCATTAGTCTTATTAAAATCTGCCCGCATGATATTTTTCTCTCTGAGGTGGTCTGCTGTCATGACATCCAGCTCTTTTTCAAGCCTCTTGTTTAAATCTTGCTCATGCAACCTGTTTAATTTATTTTTAGTTAAGAAAATGTTATTCTGCAGTCAAATTTTCAAAATTTTCTTTATTTTACCAGATTTGAAATGCTCTTTTAATATATGGAAAAATTAATGTAAACAGCCTAAAGTAAGCTACTTACTTTGCTATAATCTTCTATCTTAAATTTATCTCCTTTAATGCTTTTTCTAATACTATTTTTAAAAGACTTTAATCACGTACAGTTTCCAAAGTTAATAAATACACATATGTTGTATGTCAAAATACAAACATTCTAGCTATGTTCTGGATTATAATGCAATCAACAACCAAAGTAGAAAATGACCTCGACCACCTTACTAGGAGGCAATGCGGTCAGACAGCAGGCACGTGGGCTAAACCGAACCCTGCACAGCCAACAGCCCCTCAGGAGCTGCACCTTCCTCCTAGCTGGGTCACACACCTCATCTGCTGGCTGGATTCGCTTCGCATCCTCAGGATCTCCTTTCCCTTGGACTCCAGCTCTGTGGAGAGGGTGCAGATGTTCTCACGAAGGTGCTGCACCTCCTTGTCCAGGTCAGAGATGTGGTGCTCTCGGAGACGTAACTCCTCTTGCAGGTCTGTTATCCTGCATACATGCTCCTTACTCTGTAAAAACAAGTGAGTCTCTACACACTGGCTTCCCATGTTAACTGAGGGAAAAGAGGACAACACCTGGAGTGTCAAACACAGTCCTGCTGGCGCTGCTGCAAAGGTACGCTGCCTGACTGTTTCCTCTCCAAGTGTCTGAGGAACATTTATTTCCATGGAGATAGTTTAAAATAATGTCAGGGCTGCAAGGGACCTACAAGACCAGAAGAGCACAGCTCCTTCACTCGACCCCCGAGCACAGACCTGTCCAGGATCCCCTGACTCAGTGGCGGGGCCAAGATCAGAGCATGGCCTCTCCGCAGCACTCAGCGGCCCAGGGCCCCGCAGTGGGCGCTGGCCTGCAGGCCTCTACTCAGCAAGGATCTGGTCCACACCCACGTTCCCCAGGGCTCTGCCTGCCTCGTGTGAGCTCAGCAGGAACCCCACAGTTAAGTTCCCTTTGTTTTCCTAAAAGTCACTGTTGCCACAAGTTCTGCAGCCTACACACTGCCGACCTTAGTGTAGACCTAGCTGACTGAATGGAACTCTCCTCTCTGGTCACAAGGGGGTTCACTTAACACATTCCTGTGGCTTGAAGCACTGGTGGTGCAGGCACAACTGACCCACTGGGCAGCCTGTATCCCCAGAGGTACAAACAGATCTAACCACTTTTAGCAACCTTCTCACTAATAAAATTAATAAAATCTAGTCCATGAATCTGAATAATTATTGCCCAAATATAAATTAATACTATTTATACCAATTAGAAATTATCCCAATAAGTCAACAAATTTATTTCATTAAACCAAAAGAAATTTGAATAGTTTGTGAATAATTAATTTTCTAAATTTTAACATGGAAATCTTATTGCTGGTGTATGGAACACACATTTACAACTGTTACACCACAAACTAGCTGTATCACAATTTTTATACCATTTTAATGCTTTCCTTAAGGAACTGTAATATGACATCTGATCTGCTAAATCAACTCCTTTCTCTGCATTATTGTAAGCAAGACCCCTGAGACCCTGTTCATTCTGCTGGATGGCACAGTCATGCACGTACCACCAGCAGTTTGAGCCTGCAGGAATGACTGAATTCCAATCGGAGCTGGTCGGCAGCCAGACATACTAAGTACAGCCTCACTGTGAACAGAAAACTTTGTAGCAATGAGAAGAAAATGTGGGCTGATCATTTAACACAGGCAAAGACTGCAAAGTCAAGTTTGAGGTCTAATAAACTAACAGCTTTCATTGCACAATGCCTGCAAAACCATGCTTGCAGATGTACACACTTTCAAGATCACAAACCAAATAAAAGAAAATAGACTGAGCCAAAGAGCAAGGTTTTAAAAGTACCAATGGCAGTTGTGCTAGAATGCAACACAAATGTAAGTTATCTTGTTTCTCCTTGTGGGTGCTTCTCAGCCTATGCTATGCAAAGCCCTGTTTAAGCTCACGTTTAAATTCACTAAAATTAAACCAAAGTGATGCTGCCTCTCCTGGGCTGCACTGAGCACCCCGGCCATGTGGCAGAGATGCGGGACGGGCACCTCAGCACCAGGCAGGCTCTGTGGGCCACCGCGTCCGCACACTTCCCAAGGTGCAGACTTAAAAAGCTGCAAGTCAGAAATGCAGTTTCACGACTAGTCTACTAAAGTAGAATTACTTATTTGCATGGAAAAATAAGTCAGCTACGTGGTAAGTAACAGCTGCCAGAAACAGAGCCGTAAGTAATCCCACAACCCCGAGCGCGCAGCCTCCACTACCTGTCTTCGGCTGAGGTCCGCGCTCCGCTCTAACTCCAGCTTGGCGGCCGCCAGCTCCTGGTGGTGGTTATGCCGCAGCAAGTCAACGGCAGCTGCATGCTGCTGGTTGAGTTCTGAGCGTAAGGAAGCTGGAATACAAAGGGAAAGGTTAGCAAACTTAATGAGTATTAACAATATGTAAAACCATAAATCACAGACTTGTATATGTCCATTACATTGTTACCAGACTATTACAAATATGAATCGGCACACAGACTATCACACGCTTCTATGAATTTCAGGTTCATCTAGCTTCGAGGAAGATATGAAATGTTTTAAGTGATCGAGGTACTGTTGTATATGCTTCCAGGTTAAAACTAAAGTGCTAATGGAGATGAAATGCTATTAGCTCTGCTCTTCACTATTACAAGAATAAAATTTTAGAGATGAATGGTACATGAACAAATGTTGAGGAGGCAACTTCCCAACCCAGTAAGAATTCTTCTACAATATCCTAGAATCTGTGGACACTGGCTGGTCAGGTCATCCCTTTCAGCTGAAATTGGAATGGGTTGTTTCACACAACCCACACCCATTTACGGGATGCCTGGCACTATTCTAAGGGAGAATGAGTGATGACCCTGTCCTTCTAGCTCCATAAGCTAGAGTGGAATACACTTAGGAAGTGGACTACCAGCGACAAGTATCAGGCATAATGGAACCATAGTGCTGGAAGTATCCAAATTTCCTACAAGACACAAGGCAGGGACACTGTCACTAAGGGACTGTCACAGTAACTCAGTATAAAAGACTAAAATCCTGAGTTAGGCCTCTTCAAGCAGAGAGAAAAAAGCATACGTCAAGAAAGATAACACATGCACCAGCACAGAGAACCCGGTCTGACTGGCACCTGTGAGGGACCTAGGGGAGTGGGCGGGGCCCGGGGTTCAGGGTGATTCTGGAAAGAAAGCAGACCAGTGCGAGAACGGGGACTCCAAGTGGAGTCCACTTCACCCCATGTCCTAAAAGAACTTGAAGACGCATGGTCATCTTCTGAAATGGAATTTTACTTGAAGATTTTAGGAAAGCCAAATACTAATATGAGAAGAGATATGAGTAAGTAAATTGTACAAATTATAAATTTTAAAGCTAAAACGTAGAGACTTTGAAGAAATGCTGCACTCACAGCTGGCCAGGGTAGCCTCCTTCTAAGGCTTCCACACTGGGCCTATGTCCAGTCCCTGGTGATAAGGGACAGCTCGCCAGACACTGATGTACAGCACAGGTCACCGAGGGCCTTACCCTGGGACCCGCAGTGACGGTCAATTAAGCATGGCACAGTTCACCCTGGCTGGGTTTGGAGGGTGGACGGCAGAAAGGGAGAGGAGCAAGAAGGCTACGTCAGTGATCCAGCTGGCAAAGGACAGGTCCATGAGCTAAGCGTGCCAGAGAACTACGGAAAAGGAAACAAATATAACAATGGTTTAGGAAGAGGAACCAGCAGGAGATGGATTTTCTTATCTGTGCAACTCAAAAGTCGCAGCATTAACTAGAGAGGAGAGTACAGAAACGCAAACACATTTGGACACAGGAAGATGTGAACTCATGTTTTAACACCCTGAGTGTAAGCCAGAATGTCTGTCTAATATGCAGTAAGAAGCATAAATCTAATTACAGAGAAAAAAAGGTTTGATCTAGAAACACATTTGGAAGCTGCAGCACATCAATGGGAGCTTAGGCAGAGGCTGTGAGCCGATCAGCAAGGAAGAGGCTAAGACTACAAACCAGACCGGATGCGGGGCTGAGCCTCAAGAGACAGTGGTACTGTGCAGATGCCTGTCAAAGCAGGACCAGCGAATGAGAAGAAAGGGTGAGGAGGGCAGGGATGGAAGGTTATATGCTCTCAGGAAATGCAGAGGGTGGCTGGGCAGCAGGTTGCATGCTGCTCACAGGGAAATCAGGAGGAGAGCCAGCAAATGAGAAAAGTTTGGACCTGTAGTTCTAACGTTAGTGGTGGCCCTGGTAAGGACGGGAGGAAATGGGCCTTCCCTCCGGTGATGGCCGTGACCCAAAAGGCTGCAGCCACTCAGTTTGACAGTTTCTGAAGAAACTGAAAATGTAACTAACCACCTGACCAAACAACTGCAACCCTGGGCAACACTCCCAGAGATGAGAACTCAGGTTTACACAGAAACTTACCCAGGTGTTTAGAGCAGCTGGACCTCTAACACCCCAAATGGAAAGTTCAACAACCTTTGATAGGCAAAGGACAAAAAACTGGGCTGAGTCAGGACTGTGGAACACTACTGGGCAAAAACGAGGAACGCATGGCTGGCACACACAGACAACTAGAAGACCCCAAGGGATTACACTGACTGGACAGCCCCGTCTCCAGAGGACAGACATGGCGTGGCTTCATCTATAAGGGCAATACCAACGTTGGAAAGGACAAAATTAAGAGACAACGAAGAACAGATTAGTGGTTGGCAGGAGTTACCGATTGAAGGAACAAGAAGGCTCTCCAGGATAATGGAAATGCCGTAGTGACAGGATCAATGTGGACAGATGGCTGTGACAGTGTGCAGACCAGAGGCCCCCACTGGGAAAGCTATGTGAGGGCTCAAGGAATCGCTACTGTTTCTTAAACCTACACATGAATCTACAATTACCATGAAGTCAAACAGATTTTTAAAAATCCAAAACAGTTCTTTTGACAACGGAGAGGAGCTTGCATCATGTTTCCGTGGACTAAAGAACCACAGCTCCAGCGCCCGCCTCTTGTCCTGCCTCACAGCTCTGGAGAGCGATTACCCCGGCCCCAATCCACCAGGCCCCTCTGCTCACTCCAGCCCCAGGCAGGGGCAGAGCTGCAGCTCAACCATCAGCACATGGCTGGGACTCTGGGTGCAACCAGCACAGGCAAGTCTGCCACCCTGGACTTGCACACTGCTGCCGAGGCTTTCCCAGGAGGAGGGCGAGCGCCACGTGACTGGGCCCAGAGCTCTCGGCCACAGCGGAGATCACAGCAGGGTCAGGGGCTCTCTTTTCCTTTGCGGCTCAAAATATTCACAGCATCCTGTTCCCAGTTCCCTCTTGGAAATGGTGCACTCCATTGTGACAAACACGAAAAGTGTTAGGATTTGGAAGGAAACCAAACTGGAGGATGATGGCACTCAAAAGCTACCACATGGCACTAAAAACCAAAGCAAACCCAAACCTTTATACATGCCTAGTTTTTCTTCAAAATTCAACTTATCTCCTTATAAAAAGGACCATTTCCTAGGAAAATTCCACATAAAATATACAGCAACAAAAAGGCAGAACTATCATGATTTTTCTTTACTACAATAAGAGCTTGTGGTGACAAGGCCAAGGTGACCAGACAGCCAAGGACAGTGATGGGAGTGTCCCGGCCGCACTGGCTCGTGAGGCTAGATGAGACACCTGTGGGGGCTGATTTTGCACAGGGCGGAGGAAGGGCAGGAGCCTGGCACGCCCCACTCTGTGCCACCCTAGCCTCTCAGTCTAGTAGCCCTGGATACAATGTGCTGCGTGCTGAGGGTTTGCCGGATAGTTCGGGTCTAGAGACCCAGCTGTGCCCTGATGCTGAATTCTAAATGGTAGGATGCACAGACACACACAACGAGGCGACAGCCCCTGAGAATACCAAGCATGGCCTTCCCTTCGTCTTCCAGCTCGAAGCGCAGAGTCTGGAGCTCCTGTTCCATCTCTGCCCGGAAGCCCTCCATGGACTCGCGGTGCGCGTCCTTCAGGGCCTGCAGCTCTGCAGAGTGCTTCTGCTGTAAGTGGGTTTCAAGGGCCTGCACAGGAGACAAAGGCTCAGCGCTCCACCAGGTTACAGAAGCGAAACGTAACAGCAGAACGCAGCTTCTACAAATTAGCTCATTAGTAAAAAGTTTATCATCAAACAAGTTAGATACAAGATAATCATCATTAGAAAACAAACTAGTAGTCAGTTCAGTAGACTAAATGGCTCACCTTGAGCAGTGTGACTCTGTATTTATATTTATTTGCAGTACTGGGTTAAACCCAGTGCCTTGACACTGAGTTCACCCCAGCCACAGTCTTAGGACTAAGTTGCTTAACTGACTGATCTTCCGGCCTCGCCTCCTGGTCTACAGGGACTTGCGGTGACTCCTATGTATTTTGTATGAATTAGAAATATGAACCTTTTACAATTATCAAATCAAATCATTTTCTAAAGCTTAGAACTAACGAAAAGTTCCCTTGTGCCCCTGCTTAGAAAGAGGCGTAGGGCACCACACACAGGCACAGGCTTTGATGAGGAACAGTGAGGGGGCTTGATAGCTGACATAACACTTAGGGAATCTTTTGTAGCTGCTCTCTATGGTAATTCTTTGCTCCTGTATTTGAGTGAAGAGGCAAAAGCCTGAGAGCAGACGGCTGAAAAGTAAACTAAAGGCTTTCAAGGAATTCATTTTAAAAACAGAGCACAGATTGCCTGGGGCTAAGGCAGAGAACTGCACATGCGGCCTAAGCCAGGCAACAGAGCTCAGCGCCCACCAGGCCTGAGGCTGAACTGTGCCAGGGCGGGCGCTTTGCTGGTTTACCGTAATCTGCAGAATAAAATATTTCCAAGGAGACGTCATCTTGTAATTACGGTTGTATTTCTTTAATCGTTACCCTAAAATGTTTTGTGAAAAACAACAGTTGGCTACTTAAGCTCAAGCTACTTAAGCTGCTTTAAACGGGCTTCATTTCTGAAAAGAAGGCACGGGTTCCTTTCAATGTAGTTGAGATAGTGTTGCTTGGTAGATTGGCTACCTAGTGACAATACAGTGAGACTACAGGCTCGTATTTCCTTTGAAAAATGATTCAAGTTAAATGATAAAGACTGAATTACATGATTAAAGTCTGATACAAGGTGCAGGGGAAAGGCAGGGGCAATCACAAGGTCCTGAGTTCGATTCCCAGTACAAAAAAAAATACAAGAGTTCATGTGTTACTCAAATTCATAAATTTTATCCAGTGAATAGGTTGTTTCTAATCAGGCCTAAGGGCTTGGGATTTTAGCTCAGTGGCATAAGCGCCTGCCTTGCAAGCGTGCGGTCATGAGTTCGATCCCCGGTACCAAAAAAAAAAAAAAAAAAAAAAAAAAAAAAGACCTCCTCTAATCAGGCCTAATTTTTGACCTAAAGAACTTCCTTGACTCTCTAGATAAGATCCACAGACTACAATGTACAGTATAAGTAAACTATGTTTTTAATCATGAGTTTTTTTGTTTTAATAATTTCTTTAAAACATATCATTTCTTAAAAACACTATCTACACCCAAGGAAAAGGCTAAACAACAAACTACATCAGTAATCACTACTACAGGGAAAATTAATGTTAGTAAAACTCCATTTTTCTATCAAATCTTTTTCCTGATTATAATAAAGTCCTTTGAATAATTTGAGAAAGACAGTGTTAAAAAATTAACTAAACCAAAATAAATCACACCAAGATTGTGTCAAATTAACATTTTAAAGCAGAAGTGCTTACTGACACATGCAGAGCCTGTCATATCCTATGACTCATCCAGTAATACATCTTATATCATTTAATCCCTTCGTGACTAAGCTCTGGTGTCATTATTTTTTATATATCTTCTGGGACTATGTATAAGGAACTAATACTATTTAAAAATGTCTCCAACTCACTTCATTATGAATTTTTTTGTATATAAGGGAATGTAAATAATATAAAGGGAAAATCTAGGATGAAAAAACACAAATGTTAAAAAACATACACACACAAATACTTTGGATCTATTTCTTTCTTTTGTTTTTAAGAGTCAGAGTGAAAGATAAGTTACAATTTGAGTGGATGCCTATTGTAAGTACCAATAACCCTAAATGACTACAATAGTTAGTTTGATAGTAAGACCAGGCTAAGAGACTTAACTGCTTTTATTTAACCACCATCGACTACATAGCAAGCCAGAGAGGAAACTAGTCTTGGTGCTCTCACCGGAAACAAGATGCAGAGCAGACTAATTCTCTGCTGCACAGTGTGTAAGGACTGTGCTACTTAATCCCTAAGAAATCATGTCCCGGAAAACCCGTGTGCTCACAGCACGTGACACGTACTCTTTGTTCCTTTTCCTTCTCCTCTTCCATGCTCTGGAATGCAAGGACGTGTGCTTCTTTCAAGGATTTATGTCTTTGCTGGTGCTGTTCCTCTAATTCCTCAAGCTCCTGTGTAAGTCGCTGGCGCTCCTGGGTAAACTGGGCTTGCAGTTGCTGCAAGGAAGTCTGAGACTGAGAGAGCTGCATCTCCAGATTTTGCTTCAGCAGGGAAATCTACACAGCAGAATGGCACACAATGAAGAATAAACACAAGGCATGGTTCACAAACTGAAACCTCAGGTGAAAATGTATTGCCAAGGCAGTCTACATAACAGCTGCCTTAAAGCTTCCACATAAAATGCTTTATAATAAACTTTAACCTTGCAATATCACCATCTTAAGTTCTACTTTCAGCAGTTGTCTCAAGAACAGTGTGCTGCTTACACACTGTCCAAGGCATGCTGCAGCGCACCTGAAGAAAGTGACACACACCGTGTTGCAACATGAGCGCCACTCACAGTAACAGCTCATTTGTAAGACAGGAAAAGTTGAAATGCTCGTCAGTGGAAAAGTGGCACGGTTAAGAGTGTGTGCTCTGCACTACACTCCTAGCTCTGCCACTGACTGGTGTCACATGCCTCGTTCCAGCTGTGAGAGTGAGTGTGCGACGACACACACACTGAGCAACCTGACACACAGGGAGCAATTCAACACACCCAGCTAAGATTACTTAAGAACTAAAGACCTGTCTTTAAAAGATCTGTCAGCTTATAATTTAGAATCTTTGCATTCGTTTTTCTGCTTTTACAATTTTTGTATTTGATGTAATTCAAAGGCCTTGCAAGTCTTTAAGCTTTTTTTTTTTTTTTGGTACCGGGGATCGAACTCACGACCTCACGCTTGCCAGGCAGGCGCTTAAGCCACTGAGCTAAATCCCCAAGTCTTTAAGCTTTTTAAAGTCACAAATATTTCTGAATCCCAGAGTCTTACCCTTATAATAATATTGGGTGCTCTACTTTCATTACAGAAAACTGACATGTCATTTCTTTTGAAAACTGTCAAGTCAGCCTTAACATGTCAGCATCATGTCTAGATGTTTTAATATAGTTAAAACTAAATCTTTTATAGACATAAAAACACATGTGTGAGGATATAGTATACCTGTTCACACATGTGACTGATGAGACCATTTACTTTGGCCAACTTCTCATAGAAAGGCTGCTGCAATTTGAAACTATATACTCTAAAACACACACGCCACCCTTAGCAACCCAAGGGACAGGCACAGAGTTGTAAAGTAAGCCCCACAAGCACTCAGGACTCTACTTTAGATGTAAGTAGAACAGTTTCTGCAGCCAAGAAAGCTGTGAGGGGAAACTCAGAGCGAGATTCTATACCTGGGAGACTCTGACGGCAGGCAGGCTGCCGCACTGTCTCACAGGGAAAGGTACGGGAAAGAAAGCAAAAGCATGGAGAAGGACCAGAGAGGCAAAGTGAGACAGGAGAAAAGAGCTCTCGCTAGGAAACAGGGCAGCAGGACGTGGCAGGACGCAGGGGTGGGCCGGGGAATCAGCCTCACAGAGAGGTCTAGACCGAGGCACACAGCAGGATTTGCTGCACAGGTTGGTGCGCCCACTACGGAGACGCCCAGCGCTGGTGAGACACGGCACAAGGGACACAGAGGCTCAACCTGTGCTAGTGCACTTCCCAGGGAGTGACCCTGCCTGTTGAAAATCAATTCTCCATGTGAATTTCTACACAAACCTGAGGGCTTCGGAGGTTATTTTACAGGGTAAGGAGACACTACAAGGCTCTGACTCCAGACAGTACAATGCCCTACACTTCTAGCTGGTAGCAGAGCCCATGGCTTATGAGCTAAACTGAGCCCCGCACGATGGAGGCTGAGAGAATGCCACAGCCAGAGCCCAGGCACACCTGTGGAGAGAGTCACTCCACAACTCCACCTCGCTGCATGTGAGGAAATCCCAGAAGGCTTAGGGTAAGGACACACACTGTGGCCTGGCTGGCCGTGCTCCTCCCGCCTAGCTGGCCGGCCAGACGGGGAAGGCAGCTACCTGCTCCTCCCAGGGCCAGCCCCGGAGCCCTGCCCTGCTCGTCTGGGCGGGGGCAGCGACATAGAGCGTGCACAGGAGCACATGTGCATTGAGGCCTTGAGTTCTTGTATTGACTCAAACTTGAACTACTGAAGGATGAACCTCATGAAAGGACATGACATTAAATCAGTGAAATGCCACAGTTACAGTTAAATATTCAAAATCCAAATGGCTTTAAACTTCTGTATCTTAAAACAAAATGTTTCAATAGTTTCCATTATAATGTACTTGCTCTTGAAAGAACTCTAAAATAATATTTTCCAATTTAGGGTGTTTGATCAATCATTGCATTAACCAAGAAAATAATATAAACCATATGCAAAAAGACATTTCATGCAATTTAGTATTCAAATATACTTATTTTGTATTAACTTTAAAGCACATGAAAATAATATTAAAGCCATCTACAATCTTCAGAATCATGCTCAAAATAGTAATATGGATTATATGCAGAATGCTTCAATCATGCAATGCAGCACCAAAATTCACTTATTTTTTAATAATTAAACTAGTTGAATTGCAATAAATCAGCCTTGTATTCAGCATGAACATTACATGGCATTTTATAAAATAATGAGCAAAGCAATGGAAAAATGAACTAGTATTCTAGAGCTGTATGAAAACAGCTTAACTTAATCTACTTTATGGAAATACATTATTAATATAGAAAAAGGATGGAACCTGCACTAAAGGGTGTGAGTAACTTTAACCAGGACTAGTCCTATAGAATATCTAGAAGGGTACTGGCTGAATAAGTGAATGAGAAATAGTAGCTGCTTTGAATTATATATTATATTCAAATCAGGCAGCACAAGGTATTATTTTGACTTAAAAATTTTACCTATTGTAATATACCAAATGAGAATCACGGAAAAAAATATTTTTAAAATTCTTACTCCAGCAATTCATATAGGAATTATATAATATATTCTACTGATTAACAGCTATCAGATTTTTTTTTTTTTTTTGGTACCAGGGATCAAACTCACGACCTCGAGCTTGCAAGGCAAGCACTTAAGCCACTGAGCTAAATCCCCGGCCATAGCTATCAGATACTATGTAAACAGCTATGAAAGCTGTAAAAACAGCTGTAAATGCTGACATAATTGCTACCTTTGGATCTCCACCACTGAAAAATGCTGTGCTTTTGAAAATATGGAAGATACAGTTTTGTTTTACTATGTTTTTTCTTTTTTCTTTATTGAATACTCTTTTTTAAAGGAAAGCTTTACTACTTTCTACAGAGCAGTTTCATGGGCGTTTTGCTACTCCCACTTCCACAAAATAAAAACTAAACCACCAAATCTGAGGCAGCCAAGACACATCAGGGAAATGTCATTAATTATATACATTTTACCCACAAACTTTACCTTTAGATGCAATGTCTAAAATACATGCACTCTGTCCTCTAACTAAAAGGTACCTTCCAATAGTAACTGCCTTTGGCGGTTCCCAGTGCTGGCCAGATGTCAGGTGAATATCTGTAGGCTGGACCCCTGAAGCTCCAACTGAGTTGTCTGGTTTGGCCGCAGGCCCAGGCTCCTAATGGTTTTCTCTGGTATGTGGCATTACAGACTGTCATGACTTATGCCTGCCTTGGTACAGAAGTGCCTGTTTTGCTTTCTGTTGGTTTTTAAAACTATCTCAAATGTGAATTCGTGGTGATTCTTACTAAATGTAGAGAATACACCTGCCACAAAATACTGGCAATGTTTTATTCACACAATTTTTTTGGTGGCCACACGGCAAGCCTCAAAAAGATCAGAGCGTCTTGTCTAAAGCAGCCAAGACAGAAACTCCCGGGCTGCTACAGAGGTGACAGCCCACCAGCCTGGTGCCCAGTGTGAGACACCAGGCCCAAGGTCGAGCCTCCAGGTGCCCTGACTGCGATGCCACAGATGCTCGGCCTCCCCAAAACGAGCTAGCCTGAGGATCCATGTAGCGACACTGAATGGCTTTCTCCTCAGGAGGGTTTTAGTCTTGTTCTGCCCTGCCCAGTATGCTCAGTGTCCATGGTTCACGGACCTGCCCACTCTTTCGGGCTGTTTTGAAATGTGATAACCTTGTGTGGCCCAGGCTGACCCTGAATCCTAGGGACAGACCGCCACGCCAGCCTCCCCTCTGTTCTTTTCGATGGCCACACAAACCTTCTGCTGTAGGCACTCTGTCCTCCTTGACCCCTTCCTTCCTCTCCAGCTGGCTGCACGCCTAAATCTGTTCTGGGATCAAATGGGAATCTTATACTACGTAGGCAGCTCCCTCGCACCAGCCCAGGAGCAGTGACTGGGGTAGGAAAGTCACAGTATGGGTCAGTGAGGCATTGATATGAAGTCCAATGTACTCAAATATACAAGCAGCACTAAAAAGTGCTCAGCGAGGCTTAGCAGAAGAATGAGCTCATATCAAAGACTCACATAAACATGCATGGACAATGTTTAAAAGTGTTCAAGTAGTTGAATTCTTTTTAACCACTAATTTGCTATTATTGAAGAGTCTAGTTCAGAAAAGTAAATTTCAGAGCTTGTAAAATGATAATCACTTGGAAAGAATTTTACTTGGCAATTCAAAATGCTCACACTTTGATATTTCTAAGAAGACTTAACACACTGAATTTATGAATTAAGAAACGCCATAATGCTTCTCACTGTCCTAAAGCTGTGCGCTATTTCCAGCAGTCCCCTTGTTCTTCACTGCAACAGATTAAAAGCATCCATAAAAGAACAAAGCTTCAGTCATGACTTGTGTGTAAAGGACACTGCGAGCACTGCTCCGACCCGGGGCTGGGGCGTGGGCAGTGGGAAGGGGCCGGCCAGCCCTCCAGTAGACCGACAGGATGAAGGGATCTCTGATGACTGTGACACTGCCCAAGAGAATCCACTCCCCACTTTGTCACCTTCTCAGAGATAGGAGTTTCTCATCCAGTTACCAAGAGACACTTCCCATTTGGTTCAAATGGGAAAAAATATGCTGACCTCTGCCCTTGATGTTAGGAAAGGATTCAAAGTTGTTCAAACGGGGCTGGGGACTTAGCTCGGCGGCATAAGTGCCTGCCTGGCAAGTGCAAGGTCAACAGTTCAATCCCCAGTACCAATCAAAAACCAAAAACCAAAAAAACCCAAAGATGTTCAAATATATTCAACTCTGTTATCTTATTTTAAAGGGCCAGTTGGGCATAGGTTTCTCTTTCCACTTAAGGAAAGTCTTGGGGAGTGGAAACTCGTTTAAAATATTATTTTGAAGTTTAATTTCTTAATTAGGTGTGTTCACCTAAGTACAAATCAATAGCTTTATCAATTCTTAAGAAATGTGTATACTCCATTTTGATCTGTATCTATTGATAATTATAACATTAAAATGTAAAATGTTCTAAACCTCATGAACCTTCATAATTACCTCATCTTTGTAAATAAAGTTTACTGATACTACTTTTTCAAAAACTAGTGGAACACAAGTATTTTTACATTTATTTTCATTTTTATGATAATCGACTACTTAATAGTTTTAAAAATTACTGTATCTTTCAAAGTTAACACTAAAATAATGAAGTTTATGTCTGCAATGTAAACTCTCCCTTGATTTTATAGTAACACGTATGCCTATCATATGACACGGCAGCTGTGAGCACGTATGCAACAGCTGACAGCAGCTACTAATGCCCATCTGCAAAGCACCTGCTGGATGCCAAAGTGGACTTTACATCAGGTAACGCTTTGAAGCAGCGCTGGGTTATGCAGACCCGTAGTGCAGCATGCCCTTGCGCATGGACTTACATTGCTGACAGACTTATGCAATGCCTCCCCCAGAGACTGCCGCTGTGAGGAGACAACAGAACAGAGGGAGAGTTCAGAATACAGCTGTGTGACATTGGAGGGACACAAAGGAACAGCAAAACACAGAAAGTTAGTTCAAATAGGCTCAACAACCGAGAAGCCGAAATCGGTTCTGAGGAAAAATGAGAACGTTAAAATGACCCGTAGCCCTCAAAACTGTGTGCTTGGTGGTGGGCATGAACTTACCTATGCAAGAGACTGCCGGCCACAACCTGCACACCAGAATTCAGTTCAAAAGGCGACGGTGCTGAAAAACCCAGAAAAAATACTGCTGCTCTAAATTCCTCCCCCAATCTACAACAGAATCATTGAGAACATCACAGTACTGCCGTGGGTCCTCGGAGAATTTCTCTAAAGAGAAACTAGTGACGAGAATCCCGGCACCGCCAAGACTGACCACTCGGGCTAGAACCAGAAACAACTATGAGATCATCACTGAAGATAGGAAGACGGAATAACAACAGGGCTTTGCCCATGAGGGCAAAGGCAGAAGAGACGCCTTTTCATCTTCTACATTCTACTTTTAGCATGTATTTCCAAAATTACTTACGATCTGGAGTCACCTTTTTACAAGTCTCTAGAAACTTTTTAGGGATAGATCATTGGGAAAATATGTCTTCTTTTCAAATACAGAGGGAAATATGATTTCATTTTCAATCACCTCACTTTTTTATCTTCTGAATATACTAAATAGCATTTTCAATTTATATTACCAATTTAAATAAAAGTGTAAAGTTTTTACTCTGGATACTTCAAATTTTCAGACAAAAAACTTATTTTTTCATATGACTATTCTTTGAAATGTCACAAGCTAAAGATAGTTTTTATTTGGGAAATAATATTTTACTAAAGGTTTACTAACATATTCAATGTTTACCACAGTTGAAAATACAAAGTGAGAAAAACATACTGCCTATTTCATATTTCACAGCTTCTCAGTTTGAAGCTTCCCAATTTTCTACTTTATATGTGTTATACTAATTTTTCTTTTTCACATTCACTCTTTACATAAGACTTCATAAAACTTAAGGAAATCAGGAATTTTTCATTTACCATTTCCTGTTTCTCACAACTGTTGTCTTAGGAGTAGAGATAATCTAGAATGTATGCTATTTACTTATGAAGTAGATTTTATTTTCCATTCTTTAGCATATTACCAGGCAAAATTACTGGTTATTTAAGATGACAAATCAGCGGCATGCCAGGTCGGGTTCAGTCTGGACCCTAGGCTTGTTGTCCGTGAGCGCTCAGTCGAAGCTCACATGGGCACTGCTGCTCACACAGGTGAGGGCCACAGCCGCTTCTAACCCTAAGGCCGGGCAGGGCTGCACCTCAGGTGAGCTTCCTCACACTCCCGGCCACAGGTAAGGCGAACTGTGGGGCAGCAGCGCTGCTGCTGGTCGCCACGTAAATGAAATGAGGTTTTCCACTTAATATTTATTTGAGTACTGTAATATTCCAGAAAACACGCTAGTGCAAAGTGACATATAGGGCCAAATCAGATAATAAAGAAAACACAGAAAACAGAGGACTAAATAAGAAAAAGCTAGTGATAAATAAGATTTTCCAAAAGGCTGCTGTGATGGGCATGCCTAGAGGTACTGCTGGGCCAATGGTAAAGAAAGACCTTTGGAAGACGGGATACTTACACTGGTAGGGTAGGTGAGGGAAGGTTCTTGCAGAGGGGGACAGGAGACACCCTGGGAGAGAAGAGTGGGAGCCGCCGAGGGACGAGCGTGTCTGTGTAGGGGGGGCAGTCTCCAGGGACAGTGCCACCAGGGAGTTTTTCAGGCAGGGAGTGGTGTGGCTGACACACCGTGAAGAGCAAGGTCGGGGAGCAGAGATGGGGAGCCACTGTAACTGTGGCTTGCACTGTGCCACTGGAGGACAAGAAAGCAGATAGAACTGGAATGCATTTTGGAGGTGGACACACACGACTGACAAGATGACATGGGCGGTGAAGGAAAACAGAAATCAAGATGACTCCAGTCCCCCAGCCTCAACAAGCAGTGTTAGGAAGTTAAGACTGGGAAAGGGGGCAGCGTGAGAACTGACACCTCCAAGTCAGTCAGGCGTCTGAGATGCGTGCTCGCTGCCCAGCAGGCATGAACTCAGGAGGCCGAACCTGGAAATCCCCTCTAAGTCCTCGACGTGACACAACTCCAACCACAGGATGGTTGTGGTCCCAGCCCCAAATTCAGACATGGAAACCCTCATACCCAATGGACAGCACGAGCAAGCGCGACATGCAGGGGACGAGGTCAGGAGGGCACAGCCTTCCTGAGTGGGCTTCTTGCACCGAGACCTGAACAAGCACCTCAGTCCTCCTGCACCAAGGGCACAGGAAGTGGAGGCAGCCCACAGGCACATACACTGTGGCCTTGGACCTTGCAGCCTCTAGAACTTGGAGAAGTCATTTTTGTTTAAAAGCTACCAGTCCACAACATCCTAGCACTGCAGCCCAGGTAAAGACAGCAATTGAGGCCAAGAAATGAGGGTGTAATTCTCAGATCCCTAAGAATGAGGAGACCACTTAGGACACGTGGCAAGGAGGGGCCGGGAGAGTTCCATGCTGCACTGCCTCGAGTTCTTAAAGTCATCCTGGTGAAGGCTCAGCAGGTGGAGAGAAAGTCTCGCCTTCTTACAGAATACCCAAGAAACCTGGAAAACCTGCTGGCAGAAATACAACCCATATGGTCACACTGGTGAGCTGTCAAGCAGAGATGAAGAATACTGTGCAGAGCAAAGAGGGTCCTCATGGGTGGCAAGGAAGCTGGCTGAACTGTGCTCACGTACTTGTGTCCACAGAAAGGCAAAACTCAGGAGCCAGGACATGGATAATGAGCTGAAACAAGTTCTAAGCAAAGTTAACGGAGGTGGGGTTGGCTTCTCCAGCCTGCTTATAGTAACATGCAGCAGAAGAGAAATGACTTCAAGTGGTAACTGCTACATAAAGCAAAACCCAGATGCACAGATTTGGAAAGTTCTCAGGCTATCCACACTGTGAAGATCATCAAGTGTGCCTGTAGAGAACAGGGTGTGGCCGTGTACCTGTCTGATGAAGAGGAAAGTTCACTCATGGGAGTGAACACAGACCTAGAATGAGTGGTCTCGGCAGAACCCAGGCACTGTGCTGCGAGAGAGCACAATAGCCCTGAAGGAGACCTGGAGACCGGCAGGACCGCTTCCTTGATCCTGAAAGGCAGACCACAGCCTCACTTCCAGCGGCGACAGCCCCTAAACCCTAAGCTGTGTGGAAAGGTCCACCCAGAGCCCTGAGGACTGGGCCACAACTTCGTAGTGTGAAAGTCCCAGTGGGATCGAGGCCAAGGATCAGGCCAAGTGATGACTCTCCAGCCTTTACAACTTGTGCTGTGGCCTTGCACAGGAGACTCCTTGGTTGCTCAGTTTCTCCCTTTCGGAGGGGATGCTGTGACAGTTAAGCCAGGTTTTCACCTGACTGGACTGCGAACCGTCCAAGGGTCAGTAGGGTGCACTTCTGAGGGCCTGTGGGGCCAGCAGGGGTGACCCTGGGCACTGTATCTGGTTCCTGGGGCTGCTCCTCTGCTCTGCTCTGAGCCGTCACTACTAAGCAGCTTTGCTTCCCGCTGTTTCTGCTCTGGGGCCCCCTGAACCATGAACTAAAGGAAGCCCTCCTCCTTCAGCTGAGTGTGTTGGGTGTCTGATCCCAGCAATGACAGGCCAATATAAACATCTGTCTTCTGTCCCATCATATATTCTGCAAGCACAGAACACATGCTTGGAGCCACAGTCGGGCTGCTGACCATCCCCCAGGACCAGACATTCCTGACCTGGCTGAGGATGGAGCTGCTGGGAAGTGGGAGGATTCCTGGGCAGGGCCAGTGGGAAGTCCCTAGGTCACAGGGTGTGCTCTTAGCGGGGGTAACTGGACTCCCATATTTTCTTCCTCACGCCACACAAGCCTGGCCCTTGTTGTCCTGGACCATATCGGAGCCCTGAAAGTGACAGCTGGGCTAGTCATGGCCAGCAGCATGGCCTTCAAAACTGTGAGTCAAAATCAGTCTCTGCTTTTCTGAGTTAATTATCTCAGGTATTTTGCTACCATGAGAGAAAGTTGACTAATACTCAGCTTCATGGATCTGCAGAGGGGAGCAATATGGCTCACGACAAACTATAATCAGAATCTTACTAACATCTGGTTTAGCTACATTCAAAAGAGACATTTGATTTTAGACTTCAGACTTTAGGGCTGATACTGAAATGAGGTAAAGAGGGGGATGTCGGGATGAAATGAGTATCTGCATGTACGTATGTTGGGGGGCCAGGATGAATATCTGTGCCCCCTCCAATACACACAGTGAAACCCTAACCTCCTCTATGGTATCAGAAGTGGAACCTTCATTAGGTGCTAGGTCCTGAGGTTGTCAGGGACCCTAGCAGGTTCCCATGACCCTCCCACAGGAGAGGATACAGTGAGAAGGTGGCTAGCTATCTATGAGCCAGGGAGAGGCTCCATCAGACATCAGATCTGCTGGCACCTTGAGCCTGAACTTCCTGTCCTCCACAACTGTGAGAAATAAACGCATGGTTCAGGGGAAAGGGTTCTAGCAGCCCAAGCTGAGGGCAGAAGTGCCCTGAAGGACACTGGGTGAATTAAACACTGCACAGATATTATTTGGCATATGTTCTATCTAAGCAAGGTCAATGTTATCAAAAACAGATGCTACATTTAATCGTCAATTCGTTCTAAAGCTGCTTCAGATTCTTGTCAGTCTTCAAGATGAGTAAAAAGGGCCTCAGGAGATCCCCTCCCACTGACAGCCTTAGACTCCAAGGTAGAAAGTGCTCTGACTGTGCCTCTGGGTTTCGAGTTGAGAAAGTAAGGGAGGGGAAAACCTGAAGATAATGTAAAGAAGTTATTGCACTTAACTAGAAATTTAGAGCTATATCGAAAAAGCATCGCTCTTTGGAGTTATCTCATTGTCCTAAACCTAAGTTTATTCATTAGAAAACAGGATAAGGTTTTACATGTTTGTAAGCACACTGCTACATGAATT
>PVJX010011068.1:0-34137 GCA_004027295.1 Dolichotis patagonum | reverse complement strand
GAAATGTGTAAGCGTGTGAAACAGTATACAAAAGTAACTCCCGACCTTAGACTTCAACAACTAAGCAAAGGATTATGGGGTGATGTAGGCCCAGACTAGGAAACCTTGGAGCCTCTCACAAAGACCTCCGAAGCCACACTGGATGGTGAGATGGGAAGCAGGACGCACAAAGAGCCCCTGTGAGAATCAGCACACCCCATGATCAGGGTGTGCAACTGTCCTGCAGGGTTACCAGAGCGCACAATCAGTGCCTTAGCACAGAGAGGCCGCGCGAACATCCACGAACTCTCCCCACTGCTGCTTCGCCTCCAGTCCTAGGTGGAATAAAAGACCCCAAGCAACACAACAAAAGTCTCATTACTCACAAATGATGCTTAGTAGGCTTTTAATTTTCTTGAGGCAATACTGATATACTGCAATTCTAGCTGACTATGTTAAAGCTAGAGAAATTTCAAACCCAATACTACCTAGTATGTCATAATTTCTTAAAGCAAATTACATGGTCTTTTCTATTGTTAATTTTTAAGTATACTAATACCTGGAGGAAAGCAAGCGCAAAATCTAAGATTTAGAAATGGATTTCACAGCTTTAGTAATTTCCCAAAACTAAAACTAAAGTCACAAACCGTCACTCAATATGTAAAGGGAAACGAGCGTGTGCGTCAGCATATTCCGAGGCCTTTTCTCAGAGACTGAACGTCAGAGTCACATGCCCATCAAGCCCTTTCAGACCCAAACACTCCAATGCTTCCTGGTGTCCTGTATAAACAGCCCTGGGGCCAGCTGACTGCTGGGGCCCGGCACTGTGGAGACGCCCTTCAGGACATGTCCTGGTACCGTGCCCGGCGCTGACTGCCTCAGTGTGGGAGGCAGCAGGAGGCAGACCCCAGTCTCACTTCACCCTCCTCTCTTCTCCTAAAAGGATCAATTTAACAATGGGACATGCTTAAATTCTAAAGAGGGAATTTTTGTCAGAGAAAGAAAACTGAGTATTAATTAATAATGAAACACTTTTAGGTTAATTCAGAAAACTATTCGGTCCTGCGTATCTTAGAGGAAAAACACTAACCACAGAAGTCTGATGAAAGATGATATAAAAGCTGAAGTGAAATCATTAACTTTTTTGACTAAAGAAAAATTAAGGACAAACTTCCACCTTCACATAAAGTTGTTGTTTCCTATTAACTTAGTCAGGAACCGAAGTCGGGAGCAGAGGGAGGTTCTCAGCTGCTGCGCCTGTTTCCCATTGCTGAGGGGTGTGCGAGGCCTCCCTCCCTCCTCACGGGCTGCCATCCAGGCTTCCAGCGCCTCTGCCCACTGGCAGCTCTCCCTGCCCAGCCTCTTCGACCCAGCGCTCACGCTCACGATGGCTGCAGATCTGATCTGTGTAACTGCCTGCTCTTGTCATTTGAGGCTGTTTTCTGGGCAGCTGACGAGGTCTCTGAGTCATCCCAGGAACGACGCTTTTGCAGGCCCCTGCTGCTCCTCTTCACAGACCTGCTTCCCTCCATTCATCTATCAAAGGCAGCGCTGCTGGCTGGGGCGTAGCCCAGGGGAAGGTGTTTGCCAACCGCGGGCCTGGCCTGGGTGCCACCAGGCACTGGCGGGTGGGCAGCACACAGGAGGTACTGCTGTCTGTTTAAAAAGCAGGACTGAAGACAAGCGCACCCACTGATGAAAAGAGCACAATTTCTAGAGAGAGGATGCTTTCTCTTCTGCTAACATAAAGGACGAGAAAGAACCGCAGAGTGAGTGCTGAGCGCTGAGCCAAACTGACCCCATCGTCCTGGGAGCCAGACTGCTAGAGACAGAAGTATCACTGAGTGCCACAAACACAAGCCACACACATCATTTTACACTGTCAGTAGCCACATGAAAAAGTAAAAGAAAAGGTAAGAATTCAGTCATGTATTTAATGCAATGTATCTAAAACAGTGGTAACTGTGACATGCAATTATGCGTAAAAGCACACACACTCTCCCCACAACTTTTAACACCTGTGTGCAGGTGACACTCACACTGCAAGTGCCGCAAGCCATACACACAGCCAGTGCACACTGGACTGCACGGGTCCAGAAAGCAGCCCGAAATGAGCCTCAAGGAAACTGGCTTCTCAGTGTCTCCTGATCAAGAACATTTATTTTTCACTCCACAGAATGTAAGAAATTCTACAATATCCTGTGACGTAAAGTCAATATATCGAAACAAAACTTACCACTCTTTTCCTTTTCCCAGATAAGCAGCTCATCCCGCCTGCCTGGTCCTGGATGAGGGCCTCCTCTCCATACCATAAGTGTTCAGCAATGTAACCCTCTTCTCCATAAAACTCTTAACAGACTCTCACAGCGCACTGAGTACCACGGTTTTTCATAATATCTTGTCCCCAAACTACTCCCCAGTTTTGTTTTCTCTTTCCACTTTCTTCACAGTGCCTGGGAAATAAGCGTTCAGATTTAATAACATGCTTATTGAATAAATAAGTGTTTTTTGGTTACTCCTCTGTATCCACTTTGCAAAGCTGGGCCCCTCAGTGACCCCTTCCCCAGTCACATCAGCTATATTACTGTTTCTCCAGACTCCCGCAAAGGGGTATACTGCTAGCAATACCTTAGCCAGGTATGGTGATGCACATCTGCACTCCCAACACTCAGGAAGGCTGAGGCAGGAGAACTGCAGGTTCAAGCCCAGTGTGCTCAACTTAGCAAATCCTGTCTCAAAACATATAACGGGTGGGGACGTAGCTCAGTGCCAAGGCCCTGGGTCGAGCCCCAGAGTAGAGGACTGGGGTAGGGACACGCTCTGACTCACAGCACTTGCTGATATCTGGGGGGTATATTACAGCCAACACAGGGGACAATGGCCATGGTATGCTGTCCCTAAGTGTGCAGCTGGGAAGAGACCAGTACAACTGAGGGTGCCACACTTCCCACACTACTCCCTCAGGGCCGTTGTCTGGCCACTCAGAGTCACGGGTGCACTGTGACTCCTATGCAAGGCAGCTGCACACAAATCTTCCCACTAGACAGCAACCTTGGGAAATGTAAAGGCTGTGTCCCTAACCTGCCTGGTAACTCTGGGGCTTCACAGCTCCCGTCCACGGAGCGGAGCATCAGACCCCAACCACAGATCCCACAGCTGCACACCAAATGCCCTGTGTCCCGACTTCTCAGTCCAGTGCTCTGGGTGAGGCTCAATAAATAAATTATCACACTGCTTCCAAAAAGAAAGCTGCCTGTAAAAGCGGGAAGTAAGGGAATAAGTGATACCATTTTAAGAACAAAAACAGAAAATATGATTACAGGAAACGCCACATGGATTTTTTCTTTAGACAGAATCGAAGAACAAGTACATAGTTCTTTTGATTTAAGAAGTCATGCGCCCAGCCCAGGAAGATACCCAGCCTTGGACTAACAGTGTAACCACCGTGCAGAAAAGGAGGACGCAATGAAATAATAAAAGGAAACTAAAATACATGGAACTGATTCTTAAATTGAAGGACAGGGTGACAATAACAGCTTTTGACAAATTCCACAAAACAGAAACATCTGATTCAAGGAACCTGAAAATTTGATACTTTCCTATGTCCAATTTTAGATGGGCAGGCCAAGAGGGTGAGTATACTGAGGTTTAATTCTCAAGAGCTTAAGTTCACAGGAAAGACAAGCAGCTTCAGTTCTTCTTGGCTCAAAGCAGGATGAAATACAGGTGCACTAAGGCACAAAACTGTCTCCTGTTCAGTCCAGTTCAGTTAAACACACACACACACACACACACACACACACACACACACACACACACGCTGAAAATTATGGTGAAACAGCAGACCTAAACTGTCAGGGCCCAAGCACCCTGAAAGACACTGCACATGTGCACCTACCTTATAAACGCCGTGTTGCCTACTTTGAGCTTTACCATGACTATAATGAGAAAGTTAAGAGTAGGTTTCTAGCACCAACTGGCAAGCTGGTTTCTGACCAATCCTGTACTTGCTTATCAGTTGATGACTCATGAGTTAATTCTATTTAATTACTGGTTTAGCAGGAAGACACTAAGAATTCATAAACTTGGAGGCTGTGGAAAGAAGTGATTATGCGCACACTGTTTTAACTGTGGTTTTAGACATTCTAGGAAGAAGAGAGCGATCTGCTGACAGGAAACTCTCTCCAAGAGGCACCGAGCATCAGCCCACTGGTGCGGTGGAAGAAAACTGCTTGCTGTTGGAGCACAGCTTCAGGTAACCTGGACACACTGAGTAAATGTTATCTTCTGTTACCCAAATCACACCAAAGGATTTGAGAAAAAAGATACGTTTTCAAAAAGTCACTAAATTTCCCCTGCAAGATTACTAATGCGTTCAGTTCAAATACTAATTAAAAAGTCACAAATTTATGTCAGTATTTAGGACTACATATGTAGGTATTTAGAGCAACATTTTATTTGTTTGTGAATGGCTCCTTGATTTTACACATCTTTAAAATTTTAAGATTGCTCTATTAAAAATAACAAAATACAGAGCACCAGCATACACAGTGTGTTACAGATAATGTCTCAGAAAGGCAGGTCCCTCAGCGAGGACTGTGAAGTACCTGGGTTAGGAGGTCTTCCACTTTCTTCTGCCATGAGTCCCTGGCAGCACTTTTCTCTCGCTCTTTTAACTGCAGCAGCTGAAACATTGCTGACTTCTTGTCCTCTTCGTGTTGGAGCCGTAACTCTTCGCGGAGTTTAGAGCACTCTTGTCTAGAAGGAAACAAAGGCATTTACTAGGGAAGAGAATTATCCCTTAGGTAACTGATGAGATTCATGCAAAGGGTTTCCAAATGCTTTATTAATTCTCCTCAAAAGTCTGTGACTCAGAGTAAGAGTAGATTATTTGACAGTTAAGGGTTACAAATTAAACTGGTTGCTTACCCAAATTCACTTTTATCAATTCAACAATGGTTGAAAAAAAAGGTACAAGAATAAGTTTTCCAACTTCAGAATAGTTCTCTGACTGTTTTGTATTCAATGCAAAGAAATCAGAAAAAAGCAAATATGAACTGAACCAGAAAAAAAATCTAAGATCTCTGCATCAAATTATGGGAAAAAATATCGCTAACATGGGCCACACAGCAGGAAACCCTTGCACATCCGTATTGGCAAGGTCACTTCATGGGCAAAAGGTATACCTAAGATTCTCAGTCCACTTCATCTCTAAGTCGTGGGCCATCCTGTCCACTCTGAGCTTCTCCTCTTCCTTCACGGCAGCGAGTGTTTCTTCATGCTGGTGCCTCTCGCGTTCCAGCTCAGCCTAAGAACGAACACCTTTCCGTCAGGACTAGGGTTTGAAAGCAAAGACACTGCTGCTTGTTTCAGGCAATGGAGCGCTTGTGTTATAAAATCTTACACCACAGCAACTGCTTCACTACTTATAACTGCTCAAGATTTACAGATGATAAATGCACAGAACACATTTTGCGTTTTAAATGCCCTTGTCTAAACTATGGATATGATCAAAAAAGACAGTGAATGTTTAAATTTTAAAAAACAGAAACAGTAAAAGACACATTGCTATTAGTCCTCCTCAAAATATTCCCCCTTGCTTAGAACACATTTAAACCATTATGCTTGCTACTTTCTGAAGCAGCTCTGGAGTCTTTTTGCATCAGTGTTGAGAGGAGTGGCTGAGCTGGAGACCAGCTGACCTAGTCCACACTCAGGGTGAGAGCAAGGCCTGCCCGGAGCTCCAAAGGCCAGCTGCTTGAACAAGCTGCTGGGACCAGAGCAGGGCCGCCCAGCAGGTGTCCGGCCCCGGCGCTCCTCCCTGTTAACTACACACAGACAGCTCTGAGATGTTCCGCTTTCCGTGTTCTCAGTACAACACTGAAACCCTGCACTTGCGGCCCTGTCGTGTGCTTCCCCTTCTTTACTGTGTATAAACAGAGACGCAGGCTGCGCTGGGTTGTCACTGCCTCTCCATCAGGGAGGTCAGGTCCCAGCCGGTCCTGGCTCTCCTTTTGTGTGTCTTATGTCTCTTAGTCTCCCGTTGCCCCCTCTCAGGACCCCACTCCCCATGCAGGTCAAGACAGGGTGTCTGTTGTTGTCTCGGCTGCCCTGATGTCCTGAATTGATTCAAAATGTTCACTCACATGGTCATTTAGACTCTGGGGAAGAGCCAGCAGTCCAGGTGAATAGGGTGGATAAGAATGCATTGTGATGTTTAGGAGCTTAGCTTTCTGTTCTATGGCATTCAGGAGCAGTATTCACCAAATGGTTGACTGCGCCCCAGAAAGTCAAGGAAAAAGAGATTTCTGGAACTGTTTCAGAAAATGGCAAGAAAGAAGGGTAACTGTGTTCACAGTGAGACAGGTATTTGGAGGGGACTGATGGCATCTTCTAATGTAGTAAATTTGTTTATTGTATACTTTGATCACCACTTGTACATTTAATTAAGGCTTATAATAATACAAATTATTTAAGTCAGTGTTAATCTAAGTTAAACCTATCTTATCATGGGTACTTAATAGATTATTGAGTTACCTCCACATGTATGCACACCACATAAATACATTATTTAGCTTTGTTCATATTCATATTCAAAAGTATGTGACCTGTTTGAAGCTCATGCATCAGAGCCACAGCCTTCTGTCACAGTGGGAAGAGTGACGTGAACAGAGGGCACTGACCACTGCTGAGCCCGGCATAGTCCATGCTCAGTGCCATGGTGAAGCCCCCGCTGCCAGTGCATATCAGGTGGCTCCTGGACTGTGGGGCTGGAGGTGACCTGTCTGGAAGACAGTGGCAACCAGGGCCCTGCCAGCAAGGCCACAGCTGAGAGTAGCAGGCAGTGGAGGAATGGCTCAGGACCCGCCCTCCTGTTGCCACAGTGCCTCAGGTCATGCCCTTGCTAATGCCATGGTACAGCACTTTCTCAGGGGACACTCAAGACAAAGGTCCAAACTGCCACTCAGCACTGCTGACCTGGTTATGAAAGGCAAGTCCAAACACTGAATCACCACCTTGTTCTTATAAGTGCTCTGCCTCTAGGGACTATTTTTCCCACCACTGTTAGCAGTAAATGCAGCAAGATAACTTAAAACGATGTCTTCTACTCAGTGCAAAGGGCCTTATTACACAGTACTGGGTGGGGGAGGGCTGGTGGAAAAGTTAAAAAACCCACTTGCTCTTCAGGAATTCAGGCAAAGCTGCAGGAAACGATGAGGCAGAGCCTCTATTTTATGAAGTCAAATTGTCCAGAGAAAATAAAGCACTGGGTTTTGCTTATAATTTTTATTATTTTCGATTATTTCGTAAAAGAACAATGCAAATATGATAAAAGAGCACAAGGAACTGAAACTGAATCCATGAGCATGGTTCACAGTGCCAAGATCAGCAGGGAGAGGAAAGGTGGCCAGCACGAAGCAGCCTGGGTCAGGAGCAGGGTGCTCAGGAGGCCAGAGATTCAGAACCCCAAGGCACCCACCAAGACAGAGCTGCACTCAGCCCACGGGCACAGGCTATCTCAGCGGGACAAGCATGGGGCTCAGAAGGGTGAGGTTCAAGGTTTCATCCCTAGCACTGAAAAAAAAAATCAGCTATTCCATTGCAAATGTATTTTTACTTTCTTGAAATATTATCTCCTTTTATTTATGACAATAGGAAAAAAAACTTCTCTTCATATAGGTTAGTCACCTTTACACCACCGAGGTTACCAACACTGCCGGGCGTCACATATGTTAAATATACCAAGCTATGTATTACAGCAGCTCTAAGTTCCAACCTGGTCTTTAACATAGATTAACACTGGCAAGCCATATAGCCACCACAAAAGGGTAAAACAGGAAAAGATTTAATGAAAATGAGCTCAGGCTTATTTTGTCACAGATTTCAAAAATACAATGTAACTATAATACAATATACATACAAATGACACTTTAGATACATATGACTAGACTTATGCACAGTAAACAAGGTATGTGCACTAAGCTACCCTTGTTTACTTGCTTTTGAAACATTACCAGTTTTGAGATAAAAAATATTAACAAACACAACATATACTGAGTGCCGGCCACTTTGCTAACCACTGTCCTGCTCGCTCGGTCACTACAGTGGTGTGAAGCGCGCTAACTGCTCCTGCGCAGAGGTGGAAGCAAAGGCGTGCACCCCGCTCCTCTGAAGGGGCGGAGCAGAGCCTGCGCAGCCCAGCATGTCGCTGCGGGACCCTGAGGCCTGCGCACGTGCTTCATGGGCATAGGGCGTGGAAGGAAGCTCGGCCTGCCTGGGTCAGTGGACGGCAGGGGCTCTGTGCTCCAGGAAGGCATCAGTCTGCACACACCAGCTATCCCCAGACGACTGATGTCCTCGCTTTGCTCCACACTACAGAACGTGACCTTACTTGCAAATAGGATCAGTGCAGATACACTCAGGTAAACTGAGGTCACGCTGGAGCAGGCCAAGCGTCTCCTTATCCGGGGCCACTGTGAAGACAAGCAGGGGCTAAAATTCAGGCAGAGCCTGGAGGAATGCTGCGGCTACATAACACAGGAGAAGGGAAGGGAGGGTCCCGCAGGGGTTGTGGGGGGAGGCAGCTCTGGCGATGCCTCGTTTTAGGCTTCTAGCTCCAGAATGGGGAGAACGCACTCCTGCTGTTTAAAGCGGTCCTGTTTGCGTACACCTTGCTAGGTGGCCCTGGAAATGAGCTCACTACTGTACAAAAGCTTTCAGGGAGCTTTCAGCAAAGGGGCCCCTTCACTGTGCTTTCTCTGGCTGGGGTCAGCTTACAGTACAAGCAGCAGTCACCTCCACACTCAGCAGCGCCTCCCTGGTCTCCCTGAGCCTGCCTTTGGTGGCGTCCAGCTCACTCTGCAGCCTGTCCTGGGAGTCCTGGAGACTGGAGATGAGGCCCTCAGCCGAGCCCAGACCCTGCTCCCGCTTTCGCACCAGGTCCTGGAGGCGGGCGACCTGCAAGGGAACACAGCATGTAACAGACCTCCAGGCTCAGGCCACAGAGGTGCCCGCCACCGCCCCCTCCAGCTGGCTTCCTTAGCTCCACTTTCACTGAGCGGATTCTTTCTTGATGATTTTGGAAGATGCACCCAAATAGTCTTGATAACCCTCATCCTTTGCTGTTTTGGGAAAAGACCGCCATATGTATGGTTTCCCTAAAAAAGGGCAACATGAAAAGGATACATCTCTCAAGCTGTTGGCTTAAAGAGAATTCTTGATTGTATCATAAAAGATCCCTGTAAAAAGCAATTGAAGCACGATAAAGATTGACAGAAATTCTGACAACTATTTTAAACATTCTTTAAACTGCATAATTTACATTTCACTTGAGTCCAGCTCTGCTATTACAAAAGTGATAGATACATACTGGTACATATGGGCAGCTAGCTGTAAATGCACCCTGTAGGACAGGCTGTGATTTCTGTGCTTCCAAATAACACCTGTCTCAGGAACCCTTTAAAGAATTGAAGCAAAAGAACAATGTACTGATTAGGTTTCTCCCTACCTTCTAATTGTAAGAACTGAAATCCATAAATGTGATACTTTAAATTATCCAGGAAAATACTATTAAGTATTTCATTTTTTTAAAACACCAAGCTCATGAAAATTCTACAAAATTAAGATTGGCAACTTACAATAATACCTGGTATTTCTCCTTGTAAATACAGATATCACAAAGAAAACCATGAAAATTCTTCATACATGTATGGTGTATATGTGTGGGCTGAAAAATTGTGGGGGTTGGCTGTGTATTCATGCAACGTCTCTAATGGATGCTAAGCTCATAACATGATTTGAAAAGCTTCCATTTTTCTGTGCTCTCATTTTCATAGAAAGAGAATCTTGTTTCTTGACAGTTTTGTAAAAGTCATCCATTAAATCCTCTGGCCTAGTACCTCTCTAAAATACATGTCAGATTATTTTCTTATGGGGTTGTAACTGATTTGGTTGGGCTGTTCCACTACATTGAGTCATTTTAATACTTAAAAATCTTACAGAAAGACACCAGTTTTCCTAATTTAAAAATTACTGGTGAGCTGGGAATATAGCTCACTTGTGCAGCGCCTGCCTGGCAACCATGAGGGCCTGAGTTTGATTGCCAGTACTCTCACACACAAAAAAATTACTGGCATATTCATACACAGCATTCACTTCTGATATTTTAAATTTCTATCTGTCCCTATTCTAATGTCCACCTTTCTCTATATTCTTACTCACATCTTCCCTACTGTTTGTACAGATCTGTCTTGCTATAAACATATATTACAGCAGTGAATGAATGCTTGTGTGGACAGCAGCTACAGCAGAGCTGAAAGAGCACTGAATCTTATTTCAAGTCCAGGGTTTGTTACTACAGAATAGGAGTTATTACACTACAGTTATTGGATGTGCAAGGTAAATTATTTAATTAGAAAAGATATCAGGTACCAATAAATAAGAAAACAGTAACCATATTTTAAAAGCTAGAAAAAAATTCTTCTATAATCCAGAAATTTTTCAGATGAGTTTGTATGTATATATGAAAAAAATATGTAAAAAACAGAGTATTCTAGTTACCACATAAAGAATTAAAGAGGATATGTTAAAGAAACTAAGAATCTAATCAGAGACAGATGAATATTTAAATGGGCAAAATCTTTCAATTTCTGCACAATAAAAAAAAGCAAGTGACAAACATAACGTTAAAGTTTGTTTTTTATAATATAATAAAAACAGTATGTGTGGAAAACTTCTATTGTCCCTCTATCAAAGCTTCCTTTTGGCATTTGGGGAATCAACTCCCCTTCCTTGTAGGGCCCTGTGATCTTAGCAGGGTAAAGGGGCCAATAGATGTGTAAATCAACAAAATCTCAGGGTGCTGGCCACTGGCATGGTTTAGGAGCAGACATGGGTTAAACTCTTCTCCTCACGCAGCTCTTAGGACTTGAAAGAAGCTCCTATGAGCAAGTAGGTGCACGCCTGATAGTCCTAACAATCTGGAAGGCTGAGGCAGGAGAATCACAAGTTTGGGCCAGCTTGAATGGGTTTCACTGAGTGACTTAGTGACACCAATCTCAAAATAAAAACGGAGTGGAGAGGTAGCTCAGTGCAAAGGCCACAGGTTCAATCCACAGTATCACCAAAAAATTTCTAAAACATTTAAAAAAGGAGAAGGACCTCCTAATTTCTAGTTGCACATGTACCTAAAGGAATGCATAAACACAAACAGTAAATTCAACTGCAGGGGAAAAGAGAAACTTGTTGCTGGCATCACCAAGTCAGTTTTGAACCTAGTCACGCTGATGCTAACACTATCCATGGACATCTCAGTCATATGTGTCAGCTGGTTTGAGCTGGAATTCCTGTTATTTGCAATGGAAACCAATACTCAGATTACTATTACTTCATGGCACCCTAAGTAGAACCCTGTCCCCAGAGGCCTACTCCTCTCTACCCAGGTCTGTCGTCCTCTGTCCATCCTTGCAAGACCAGCGCATAACCTGGTGACTTACAAATGGATGTGAGGCGAGCCCACCTCACGCAGGTGTCCCCAGAGGTTCATGGGGTGCTTCCCACCCCACCTCCTGCCTAGCTAATATTCAACCCCTCCAAACTGAGGGTACCCCACCCCAGCCCTTCAGCCTTCCTTCCTGGGGGTTGTACTAGCTAAAAATTCAGCCCAGAAACCCCCACCCAGATTCGATGCTGCTTTTAGCGACTTACTGGGTGTGTAAGGCGGTAGTGAGAGAACTGAAAGAGAGCCAAATATAAAGGACAGACTGTGTAAGGGAACCACACACAGCGTAATACTCGCTGCTGGGCTCTCTTCACAACAGCTGTGCCCAGCACAGGCCTTCAGCACCTAACAGCCACTCAACACTTAGTGAATAAATGAACGAGTCAGTTACAGAAAAAAGCTCACAGATACAATCTCTACCACCTTCTTTACCTCCCTAAGGGCTCTGATGCCGACTCCTGTCGACCCTATGTTGCAGCAGGGTGGCCTTAAGCCACCAGGCCCTGCCAGTGCTGGCAGAAGGCCCCACCCTGGGCATGGCACACCCCAGACACCCCTAAAGAAGCACATGGCCCTTCTTGGCAGGTGAGAAAGAGATTCCTTGTCTTCCAGGCAGAGAGAGCTCAGTGGACGATTAAGTTGCTCTTAATGTCTGCACTCAGCGTGCTGAGATGTTCTCGGCAGTCCTCCCCATCTGCTCCGGTTAAACACAATCGCCAAGCTGACAGACTTGCCTGTCTCAGACTCTGTGTGCTGCTGATCCCCTTTCTAGGAATGCTGGCTCCCAGCAGCGGCTTGGACTCCTCCTCCTCTACCTGCATCAGCTGTGGGGTCTCACTCAGTGTCCCCTTCTGTTAACTCTATGGTAATGGAATGGCAGCTCAGTGATTTCCAATTCTCATGTTCGAGTGAAGCTGACTTTGTTTTTCATGTTCTTCTCTAGCCTGTGCAAATTGAGTGTCTTTTTCCTACAGTTCTGAAAACACTCTTCCAGCATTAAAGACATGAATTATTTGTTAGTCATCAAATTCATCAAGCACTTACTCCCTCCCAACTATTTCCCTTGTTTAATTTTGCATATAGTGTGTATTCTTATCTGTATAAGTTTTTAGCTGCAACTATACAAATACTGTTTTTAATCACGATTTTAGTGTCATTTTCCAAATGCTTTCTTTGTTCCAAGGCATGCCATTTGCATTTTCATATTTTATTTGTATCCATACATGTGATTTCCTATCACATTTCAATCCTTTGCAGTGTTCAGACACTGAGGCTGGACATGGGCCCTAAATTCCCTGTCCCCTCCTCTTTTGTTTACACACTGCCTTCAAAGGGCAGCGCCACCCACGGCTATTCAGATGAAACCCACTGAACCTCACTCGCTTTTGCCCTCTCTACTGATGCTGGAAGGTCCTCAGAACACTCCTGCCTGCACAGCCAGAGTCCTCTCTGGAGCCCACACTCACTCCTATCTGCAGCCTGGATGTCTGAGGAACCCACATACCCAAACGACTCTAGGTCTCGCTATCCCCATGTATTTTCCTCCAGCAATTCCTCCTGTTCAGCAGTAGTATTGTCTGCCCAAATGCCGTTCACCACATAAAGTCCTATACATTGTATTTTTTAATCTTCTTCATTCCCTGTTTTACCTCCAAATCAGAATGCAAATAATTTCTTGCCTGGACTAACATGCTAGCACCTTATTCATCTGTCTAACACTAACGATCCTCCTAGTGCAACGCAGCCCTTTCTAAGAAGATCATGTGGTGGTGTCATCGAGATCAAGCCCAAAACTCTGTTACGGCACAACAGCCCCTCACCACTTGACTTCCACATCTCCCCTACACATGTCCTGTCAAGCCCCAAGCGCCTGCTATGGCCATGTGCAGCAATTCTCAGTCAAGGCCAGCTGTCCCCCGAGAATATCTGGCAGGGTCTGGAGATGAGGAGGAGATGTACATCGCTGGTACCGGGCAGGGAGAGGCTAAGGGCACTACTCCACGTCCTAACCTGGCCACTGTGCTGAGGAAAAGAAACCCCAGTGCAGTGACACAGAGCTTTCCACTGTTCATCAGACATGGAAGCTGTTTAATAATATGACTGCACTTACGTCAGTCCTCAAACCCATCTTAACTTCTGTCACATCTATAGCAAGTAAATTGATACCATCTTTCAAGAACCATCTCCCGTATCACAATTCTGAATTCTCCTATATCACACTGTGTCATTTCATGACCCATCATACCCTGTTCTTCAGAGCTTTTATAAACCCTATGGTCAGAGAATCACTCCTCCCCCTGGACTCTACGGTGACAGTTAGCATAGAATCCTAACAGCCGCTCAAGACTATGGGTTTCTTGACATCTTGTTAACAGTGCTCCTCCACCAGGAAGGTGCCATGCACCCAAAAGATGCTTCATAAGCAAGTATGCAAACATGTCACTGGAACCTAGTTCCAATTTTCCTGGGGACAAATCTAGTAATAAGCAGTAAGTTTCCAAATCCATTCATACCCTCTGGTTCAGTCACTCCACTCAGAGGAAGAACTAGATGGAAAGAAAATACTTTTTAAAACATGAACAACAATATTTATACTCTGGTAATTTATCCATTTCCCAAGAAAACCCTGTCCTGGTGAGCAGGGTTGAGCAGGAACCTCCACTATTCTCTTGCCTCATTCAGGCTCCCGAGGGCCAGGATTATAGGCCTGTGCCACCATGCCTGGCTTATGAATCACAATTTCTAACCAGAGTGGTGCTGACAAAAGAAAGTTTTAATTGCACACAAGTCTCTTGGTGAACAGAAGAAAGTGTGTGTCCTGCTTAACTGTATGAGGCTAATATAAGGCAAGCTCACTCAAACCCAGGCTCAAGAGTGATGAACTAGATATCAGCAAAGTGAATCTAACATTATATGAAAAAGATAATACATATAACTAGGACCTATTCCAGAAATTCAAGGTTGATCCAATACCAGAAAACTGATTAACATAAGGTACCACATTAAAAAATTAAAGGAAAAAAGTATCTCAATAGATGCAAAAAACTCAAAATCTCTTCATAATTTTTTAAAGTGAGGAAGTTAGAAGAATTCTTCTGACCTGTAGAGAGTGTCAAAGCAGAACTCTAGAGAACTATTCTGATTCATTGGCTAATGTAATGAGTTTCCTTTCCTTTAAGAGAGGAAGGGAGATGACAATGCTTACAACCTCTGGCGCTCAAGTCAGCAAAGAACAACCAGAGGAGAGGTGTCCCAGATGAAGGGACGCACTCTCTCCACACTAGTAGGTGCTGAAAGGTGACTGAAAAGGCAGCCTGAAGGCACCCTCATACCTAGTTTCTAGCATTCTCCGCAGTGCAACTCAGTCTGCAGGTTGGAAGGTCACTTAGGGAAAGCATCTAGAGACTTCCAACTCCCATGAGGGACCCACATGGGAAACATGGGCCGTCACGCAGGACTGTGGTTCTGTGCATGGCATGCGCATCAGAAACCCTGCTCCCTGGACAGCCCAGCCAGGCCAGGCGAGGACCAGGGACTGCCTACTCCGCCCCCGAGAAGCGTGCTAGGCACTCTGTCTGTGTGCATCTCTGAAACCATCTCAGAACACTGAGTGCAAAGGCGTGGCCTGCCCAGGAGGCCTGGCGCGTCTTGGTGTGGCTTCTGTGGGTAGAAGCAGAGCTGAGAACACAGGTCTTTGGAGGCAGGAAAAGCTGACAAGACAGAAAGTTTCAGGCCAAGAACTCAGTTTGAGGAAGATGCCCAAGCAGCCACAGGAAGGACGAGCTGGGAGCAGAGTGATGAAGAAAGGAGAAGCAGGGATGCTGACCTAGCACACAGCCTAGACCGGGGTGGGCAGGGAAAGCACACCACAACACTGTTTCTAAATTAAACAGCCTTTGTGCTTACTTCACTCACAAAGTTTTGACTTACAATGTTTGTATTATACCCTATTCTTAAACTTTTCTTTTCAAAGCTAAATTTTTTCATATGGAATTTAAAGTTTATTTTAGATGGCACTATCTAGAACTTACTGTTTCTCTTTTTAAAAAGGAGACAAACCAAGCATGGTGGCACATGCCTGCAATCCCAGCATTAGGGAGGTGGGGCCAGCTTGGGCTACACAAGCGAGTCCAAGGCCAGCCTGTACTACACAGTGAGAACTGGTCTTAAAAACAAAAAGAAAGAGACAGAGAGACACAAAGTGTACAGAAGACAATACTAGTGTTTTACAAAACAGCAAAGATACCTTTTCTGTTTTCTTTCCGGTAAGGTGATATTTTCTGTTTTGCTTTCCCCACAAAAACACCTTGGTTTAATGTTTTTGGTGGTAAATTTTACCTTCTGGGATATAACCAAAGTGTTATGAAAAACATCACATCAACCAAAGTGTTTGCTGTGACTTGTACACTGCACCAAGGCTCGCCGACCCTGCAGCGTCACAGGAGAAGCCCCTGCACTGTTACACGTCACGTGTCACGCGTCACACAGGTGAGAGGCCCGAAGAGCTCTTGCCTCTTGAGCAGCCGTGCTCAGCTTGGCTGCCAGCTCTTCCTTCAGGTCTTCCAGCTCCCGCTGAAGCCGATTCTTATCCTCTTCCAGGGCTAGTTTCTCCTTTTTATACTGTTCCTCCAATTCCTCAGAAAAAAGAATTTTAAAAAGTTAACAAAATTGCAGATATTATATAATTGAAAGACTGGGAGACAGAGCATTAATTTTGTATCTTGCCCTTACCCTAAATAATACCTGCATTAATAGTGACACCACTGAATCCTAGTGGCTTGGACCCTTACATTCTGAATCACTTACATGATGCATGTATTGAATAATGTGTTTAAACGGTGCGAGTAAGTGACTAGTCTAGATCATGCTACAAGGTACTGTATAGGACCACCGTGGTTCATGAATGCTTCTGTTTGCAAAAAATCTGATTTACTAACAAGAGTTCTGCAAAATTTTGCTTCCATTCACAACTGCATAGGGTGACAAAGACCACATCCATCTTCTCCACACAAACACAAATGCAACAGTCTTCTCCAAAATCACAAATTAAGTTCATAAATCAAAGTCATAAATTTTCACTGTAGAGAAAAGTGTGATGTGAATCATTTGGTGAGATAAAGAAAACATTGTAATTCTACTGAACTCAGAATTCTATATTTATATAAACAATAAAATCCAGTAATAGTTCCAGAATTCAGTTATTTAATACCAAAATGTAGCAGAAACAAATAAAAATTAAGGGAACTAAGCAGCATGACCAGTAAAAACATTTACTAAAGAGCACATACTGTCTACCAAGCATCCTGTGTTAACAGTTGGGATGAAAAGGCAGTAACATCACATTGGCCCTTATTATCAAGTAACTGAAGAACATTCTTTAGGGTCAGACGCTGCTAGATGGCAGGGAACGCAGGGACAGGTCTGAGCACGCACTAGGAGTGGCCAAGAGGGCCAGGTGCACAGCCACGCTGCGAAGATCAGGCATCGGCTTCCTAAGACCCTGTACCAGGACACGCTCATTACTGCCGCATGGTGCCAACTGGGGGAGACGCTCTCTCCCAGAAAGCATGTGAGATGGGTCATGAAGGCCCCCCTTCCTGGCAGACTCCCAAATATCAGACCTCCAGGACGCACGCTGCCTGCTGTTTGCACAGTAGTTTTAGGCAGAGCAAGCCGCTCGCCTCGGGAAGAGGGGGCCCCTCCTGCAATCCAAGGGCTGCCTGCCCTCCTCGGGGCTTCAGGCTCCAGCATGCTGCGTCACCTCCTCCGGGTGCACCATCAGGTGAGAGACCTCAAGCTATGGTGAAAAATACGAAACTGCACAGCGAGTGAACGGAAACACATTGCAGCAGCATCACTGACGCCTGCTCACAGTGCTCGCCTGCCTCTGGTGCTAACAGAGCTGAGCCCCAAGCTCAGGGTCTGTCCCGCTTTACGTGCTGCGTGTGGCTAAGCGTAGCCTGCCTTCAGTAACATGGGCCTTGTGATCAAATCAGTGGTCCCATCCGAAGAGTGGAGAAAGCACACATGTGGACCATTTGGGCAGTGCTGGCTCGGGGTACAAACCGCCAGGAACTACATCGAGGCCCGCCACTTCCTCTTGCACCTGGGAGCTGGCTAAGGTGGGTCTCGGCTGCTGTCAGGAGGCCCAAGGCACTCTCCGCGGTGGGTGCTGTCCATCAGCAAGCTGACTCCGGCGCTTGCTCAAAGCCTCTCCCAGGGACAAAAACTTTCTGCATGAGGATGGGCATTTTTCCTGGTTGAAGCTTCCTGAGCAGTTCACCTGCTAGGCTGACTCACAGCTGCCACTGAAGACAGTGGCCTCCTACAAGTTCACTAAACCACACCCCACATCAGGGACTCTGTCTGACTATGACTTCCACCTGTTCGAGACGGGAGCCACCAACTGAAGCAAACCCTGTCTCCACGGGACAGACCACACTGGCGCCTGCTGACAGCACACCAGTGCAGCGCAACCAGGAGCTCCAGGCTTACTCACCACTTGCAGGGTCCTCTTGTCTCGAGCTGCATTGCTGTGGACAGCCTCAATTGCCACATGGTGCTTCCAGGCCAATTCTTCCAGAGTCTTCGAATGGGCTTCATTTAATCGAGTCACCTCCCCTTCCAACCTGCTTTGCAGGTTTTTAAGCTCCATTTCATAATATTCTTGCTGAGTTCTCTTTGCATCATTTACTTTCTTAAATTAAAACAAATAAAAGTCAATTATTAGCCTCAAGACCAACACCCTGTAAATATACAAGCATGACTGAACTGAGTGCTATAGGACCTGGACTTTGAAACAGGAAAACATATCACTGATCTTCTCAAAAGAAACAAGGCAGAACTGAAATAAAATATTTTAAATCTAGAAATGGAGTATGGAGAAGTTAGAACCAAATGCGAGTTGGTGCATCTGCAAGCTTAAAGAAGAAAGACTTCCTGGATGTCGGAACAGTACACAAGGTGGCTTACCGTTAATCACGCAAATACACTGCCCAACACAATTCTGCGTGCCAACTATGTACCACAGACTGGTGATGAAAGAACTCAACAGGCAGTGGCAATGCAGTCTTCCAAGTTCCAAGAAAGAGGTGTCCACCATGTGTCCAAGACAGCAGCGGAAAGAGCTAAACAGACGGGGTGGGAAAGGCGTGTGCTGGGTGGGGGAGAGGTGGTGACTGGGAAAATACTGGGCTGCTCAGCCGTTCTCTCATTTAATTTTCACAGCAAGCCCACAGGGCAACCAAAGACGAGACATGTCCATCTGAGGCCTGCTGTTGGAACCAGCTTTGGGACACACGGAGTGGGGAGGAGCGAACCAGTTAGGTGGCCAGGTTTAGGGACACAGGATGTTCATGCAGTCCCAAGGCACAGGTTGGGAGTGGAGGAGGGGCTCAACGCAAACAGAGCCGCCCATGCCAGGAGAAGGGACTGAGGACTTCGAACTTTTTCTGAAGGGAATGAGAAGTCATTGTAATTGAAGTAAGTAACATAGTTTTAAAAAACAATGTGTCAGGCCAGTGAGCTGACTGAAGGCTGGGAGAACAGTCTAGACCTGTAATTCCAGTGAGCAACAGCAGACCTGCCCATGGGTACAAAGGCAGGAGAATAGAACAAGAGTATGCACAGGACCAGACCCAAAGGGGCTCAGGGGCAGGTAAGGGAACTGGCAAAGCAGCAGTCAACAGTCACTCCTGGTATCAGCTGAAATGAGAAGTGACAGAGGGAGAAAGTTTTGCACACACTGAAGTGTTTATGTCCAGTGGAAAGTGAGCTCTGACCTGGCCTTACAGACACAGGAAGAACCACTACAGCAGGCTTCCTGATGGCACTGGAGTAGACAACAGACTATCAGACAAAAATGCTGCGAACACCAGTGGTAAGGGAACTGCAGAAGGAAAGGTTCAAACAAGACTTGGAGGTCAGGAAGTGGGGAGGGAAACAGGAGAGAATGTGGGGCACCAAGCAAAGTGCGACTCCACAATCCCACAGCATGGTGTCACAGGAAGGGAAGACCAGCACGCCAGCACCCGGCACATCCCAGGAGCGAGGCCAGTGTAGACTCCTGGCACTCTGGGGAAGAGAAGACCATGCCAGATCAAGGACTGGATGAGAAGGAGCCAAGAGCAAACAGAGCGGACATTCTTCAGTGCGCTGAGCTGGCACGGGGTTGAGAAAGGAAAGGATGACCAAAACTCCTCCTGTTTTGTGGTCACTGAAAAACTAGAATGGTCAGTGATGGCTCTATAAATGATGTCTTGTTTAATCTAGAAATTCAACATGCTGGTATATGACTACTCAGAGCCTAGAGCCTGTCCTTAGTTTTACATAAATGTCCTAGGTGTGTACATACTAGTACTCTTCATTAACTAGAGAAACAATTCCATTGAACTAAGAGTTTACTCAGTTTATGGCCTGAACCAAGCTGAAGTGCCTTAAGTTTCTGCATTACAGATCACTCCCCACAGACGCTGAGCATACCCACAACGTGCGGCCATCTAGATTCACGCCTCACACTGCGTGAGAAGGTGCCGTTCCTACCAAGTGCAGTGAAGGCACCCAGCACTCCCATCCGGAAGTGAGGGGAAGTGAGTCTCCCTTCCCTTCCTCTCAGGGTGGGTGCCCCACTGCTTTTTACCTTCTCCAGTTCCACAATCTGCTGCTTCTGCTCTTCATCCAGACTTTGAGTTCTGCTTTGCAAGAAAGCTCTTTCCTCTTCAAGCTGAGATAATCGTTCATGGGCCCTTGATTTTTCTGATTCTAAATCTTTAATTGTAACCTCCTGAGTCATTTGAGTTGCTTGAAGCATTCCAATATGACCTAACCCCCCAGCAAGAAGAATTCCTTTAATTGCAGAATCAGTTGCACCAGGGTATCAAACAGTTTATCTTTAACAGAACAATTATATTTTATACATAAATACAATAAGGGGTCTCTACGTACACATTTCTCTTTTGTTTTATCGTATAAAATGAAAATATTTATGAGATTCCTTCTTATCCAACTATAATAATTTAAACTAGGAAGTCAATATTTACATCACCAATGTTGTTTCCTATACCTAAGCCATGCCGCGTTTTATTTTTAAGATTGTAAACGATACAAGCTGAAGTAGGAGCAACTCCTCATGGTCTGTGAAGTCCACTGGGAGCAGAACAAGCTAAGAGACTGACACCAAGATAAGGTGCTGGCAGAAACTACCTAGCAAAAAGGAGAACTTCATTCCTTATCAATCTTTTTTAAAAATCCTAACAGAAGAATTTCTATATGCAGGGAACAAAGGTGATAGACAAGAGTTCAGGCAAACCTAATTTGTTTTAGACAAGAGAATGGTACTAGGTAAGAACAGCAAGCCTATGAGTGAATAAAGTAAATGGCAGCAGAAATGGGTGGGGAAAAGATGGAGGAAATGAGAGCCGGGTAGAGAGGCAGAGATAGAGTGAGTGGACGAACAGAGTCTCACAGGAGGCAGAGCTCAAGGCAGCAGTTCTGGAGCCCTGAGCACTCTGGTTGGAAACGCAGCCACCCAGATCCCCAGGTGGGAAACTCTGGTGTGGAGCCCAAGCACCCTCCAGGCAGTACCACTGGGAGCTGAAGGTCACCGCTCTGTGGGAAGGGAGAGCCAATCAAAACCAGAGAAGGCTCCCACAGGAGCAGGGCACTCCAGGGGGACCCAAGCCCAGATCCTACCCGGCGTGGGGCAGCCTCTCCTCTAGTGAGGACCCTGCAAGGGCACGTCTGCCTCCGAATGAAACTCAGCTCAAGGGTGCAGAAGGAGCCTGCATGACAAGCCCACTGCACGTCACACACTGTTCAACCAACTTAATTACTATAAAACACGTGGGTTTTTTTTTGGGGGGGTACCAGGATCAAACTCACAATCTCGCACTTGCCAGGCAGGAGCTTATACCGATGAGCTAAATCCCCAGCCTGAAAACACATGTTTTTAAAGGATGACACTTCTTGGGAACGCGGTTTCACTTTTCTTTTATACTGATTTATTGGTGTTTTATCTAATTCATACAGTTTTAAGAAAATGAATTCCTAAAAATAAAAACGTAAGTCATCATTTGCTTCTTTTGATTAATTAGTAAGATATTACTTCTTTACATATTTACAGCCAAATGCTTTTTGGGGAAATGGGAATAGAACTTGCTGTAACTGAGGCTGGCCTGGAACTCCTGATCCTCCTGCCTCAGCCTCCTGAGTGCTAGAATCACAGGTTTGCACCAGCACGAATGGCTATAGTCCAAACAATTTTAAAAAGTAGAAGAAATTTAAAAAGTAGAAGAAATTTAAAAAGTAGAAGAAATTTAAAAAGTAGAAGAAATGGGGATGATGGCATACGCTTGCATTTCAGCACTCGGGAGACTGAGGCAGGATTGCTTCAAGACTGAGGCCAACCTGGGCTACACAGTGAGTTCAAGGCCAGCCTGAACTGCATAGTGAAACCTTGTCTCAAAAAGACAAAAAACAAACAAACAAACAAACAAAATTAAATTAGAAAATATTTTTAAACATTCAAATTTTGTCTTGAATGCACTTGGAAGTGTTGGTTTTAGCTGGGCATTGCACCATACACTATGGACAGACATACTAGCTTTGAGGACAAGGTCTGATGCTTGCTGCTGTAAACGTTCTCTGGCTGCTGCTAGCTCACTTTCCACTTCTTTGTGCTTGCTTAATAAGGCCATTTCTCCTTCTTTGGCATCATCAAGCTGTTTTTGAAGAATCTGAGAAAGATTAAATAGCCACTGTTAAAATGCAAGAATGACAGTAAGCTAATTAATTTCAGCTATAAGCGTTAGCTGCAGCTTACTGAGAAGTCCTCCTTAATTACAGCTAATCTTATATTTGTGAAGTACTGCTGATACTTGATACTATCGTCATAAGCCACATGAGCTCATCAGGAAACAACTCTACCCTTGCCCCTCTAATGCTGCACAAATATTTAAAACATAGCTAAGAAAATTTCTATGCCAATAAAACAAACCCTGTACAGGTTTTTAGCTTTTTTCAAATTTGTGCCATGCCTTTATTTAGACATAAAAAGCAATCAATTTTTGCTCAACATCTAAATAGGTCTAATGGGCAGACCCCTATTACTTAAAAGAAAAACCGTAATTAAGCCCAAGGCCAATATTTTAATTCCTCCAAATTACTTAGAGAAAATATCAATGTGTTATTCAAATAAAATCCTTTCTTTTGGAAGAACTTTCGGACCTTTGGGATCTGAAATTCTGAAAATAGGTATAAGGTAATAAAAACTACCCTTCATTGATTTTTCTCACACAGAAAAAGGTAAAAATGAGGGAGGGGGTGTGAAGTGTTGGAAACCAGAAGAAGTGATCCTAAGCCGGCTATGCTGTGCTGCAGTTGAGGAGCTTCACGGAAGGGGGGCGAAAGAAACCCCTGATCGGCTACTCCTGACCCACCTGAGCATTGCTCTCAGCCGTGGTGAGTGCTGTCTGAAGCCTCTCACATTTGTCAAGAAGGCTGCTGGCTTCATCGTGTACCATCTGTAACTCTGTCTTTAATTTTCCTATGGTTTTCCGTAAAATTGCCTCCTGTCCCTGAAATTCTTTTCGAAGATCAGCTTCCTTTTCTTTGCTAGCCTGCAGGCTTTCTGCTGTAAAAAGCTGTGACCTTTTCAAAGTATCAAGCTCACGCTCATAAAAGCACTGCGCTTTATTCAACTTGCCTTCGTACTCCTCAATGAGCTTTCTCTTTTCAAGTCTGAGCTCCTCCAGGCTTTTGTTTAAGGCCTCCACCTCCCTCCTGTGCAGCTCCTCAGCCTTCTCCTGCCCTTTGCTCACGAAGGCACTGTGATCCTGCTGCGATTTCAATAGCTCCTGCACTTCCCGGCGGTGAGCAGTCCGTAGGTCTTCCAGTGCCAACCGCTTGTCTTTCTCAAACTGCACCTGGAGCTGTCCAAAGCTCTGCAACCTTTCTTCAAATTTCCTTCTGATCTCCTCAACCTCTCTGGACATGGTAACGATGCGCTGAACATGCTGGGCTTCTGCACAAAGCTGCATGTCCTCAACTCTGTGCTTATAGGCTTCAAACTCTGTCAAAGCCTGCTGCTTCATTTTTATGTGATCTTCCAAGGATGCTTCTAAAACTTGGATCTTCTTCTTGAGGTCTAGCTCCTCTGTTACTCTGCTTTTATACTGCAGTATTTTTTCTCTTGTTTCTGCAAGAATTTGTTGGATTTCTTCCTCATGCGCATCTTTGAGGGCTTGAATTGCAGATTCATGCTCATCATTTTTAGTGTTCAAAGCATATATTACCTGCAGGGTTTTGAAGAAGGGAGAACTGAATAAACCATGTTCATTTACAACTTGAAGTTAATTCTTTCATTTGGATTGGCATTTTTCTATGCACATAATATTGGTTATGACAGATTTCAAATACAAAGCTTTGGTGGGGGATTTGGCTCAGTAGCATAAGTGCCTGTTCAGCAAGCATGAGGTCATTTTGATCCCCGGTACCAAAAACAAACAAACGAAAATTAGAATATCAAATATGAAGCTTCATGTAATTGTTTTTGTACTTAGACTGATCTGTGTAGCATGTTTCTATTTTGGCACAAATGTCTGTTTTTAAAACATTAAAAATTAACAATGTTGTATGGCAAACAAAACAAGAGAGAAAGAAAGGGGACAGATGAGGCCACCTGGCCAAAGAGAAAGGTATTCCCTGTATGGCACACATGAGCTTCTTGATCAAATGATCAGGGAAACTTTTCATGGCCCAGCACTGTGTCCTGGAGACAAGAGGCTTCACATTACCAGAAGCCCCGGCCTCACATCTTCCCCAAAGCCTCTTGTATCAGTGTAATGTCCTGTTTAAATATTTTAAATTTAAAATGTTCCTTTTCTAATTCCCCTTTGGTTTGTTTTCTTTTTTAAAGATTTGGAATCATTTAAAATAATGAACAAACTCTGCCGTGCTCTAAACAAAAATGTGACTGAAATTTCTCCTGTGCTTTTTAGAAGTCCAATTCTAATGGGATTTGTCCAACCTGGGCGCCACAGGGCACCAGGGACCAGAGGAGCTCCAGACCCTTGGGAAAGAGCTTTCTTGCAAAGCAGAACTCAAGTCTGGATGAAGAGCAGAAGCAGCAGATTCTGGAACTGGAGAAGGTAAAAAGCAGTGGGGCACCTACGCTATGAGAAAGGACAAGGCTCCCCTTCCTCCACTGCACCCGTGTCCTGCAGTCAGCATCCTCTGGGCATCAGCAGGGCCTCGCGCAAGGCTGGGGCCTGCTTCTGGCAGGGCCACTCTGCTCCACAGGCTCTGGCGTCCCTGGCACCCGCCCAGCACCAGCACTCAGCCTGTGCACGGCTCTCTCAGGCTTCTTGTGGTCCCCTTATCACTGCCTGGTTTCTGTCTTTCCCCAAGGGAGCCTGACTCCTAGAACCCAAGTGTGGGGGACAGGTCTTCATTTCCATTTTAGTCCGCGGGTTTTAGAAATTCCCCCGATATCTCCCCAACCTTAATTTCACATGACACCATATTCCGTGTATGGTAACACTCTCACTCTTCCGGTCTACCTTCAATGCTTCTGTCAAATTGTCATGCTCCAACAGCGTGATGTTCACAACTTACTAAAGCCTTAGAGACACGCTCCCTTTCTTTCTCTTGAGGTAAAAAGAATGGAACACTACCCAGTCCAACAGTCTAGGAGCTGAACACCGGTGTCCTACAGATATTCTCATGTAATGTGGCCTCACTCTGGCTTTAGAAATGAATTCCAGCACCAGGTACCAGAAATTGGTGAAACAAGTAGGATGTAGAAGCACAGTGATTTTTGTGACGTTACTCATGCAGTCTGGGGCAGTTCGAGCAGACTAGCTGGCTCACCAAAGGTTCTGGCAACTCAAGACCCTACTCACCACAGGCTACTGTTCTCCAGGCCTACAGCTGCACCTACGGAGGACACAACACACAAGGCGCGGCCCAGCAGGGGCTTCACTTCCCATACACAGCTGTGCTCTCAGAGCCAGCACCCTGCCCATATTCAGTGCTCACCTGCTGGGCTGGAACTTACTGTGAGAGCGGAAAGGAGACTGACAGGTAGCAGAAACCCAAGCGCTGTGGTGTAGTTCCCAAGCGTCTCCACACACCCCTGTGCTGACAGCACTAACCTCAGCAATGGGCTCCTCCACCTGCAGAGTCCCCTGCTGACTGGGCTGTGAGGAGGCGGGGCCTGGCTGGAGGAAGTGGGGCCCTGGGGCTTCCTGTGAAGGGTCCACCCTCTCTGTTTTTTCCTTCCATGCTCAGCTTCCTGGCTGCCATGACTTAAGTAGCTTTCCTCCACCAATCCTTCCGACACAGTTTCTGCCTTAAAACCAGCTGACTATGATCTGAAACTTTTGAAACCATGAGCCCAAATAACCCTTTTCTCCTTTCAGTTGTATATTCAGGTATCCTGTCCCAGCAGGGAAACGCGGAGCAATAAGCCATCCATCTTGCAACAGCTACCACTTCTTTTGGTACAGTCCACAGGAAAATATGTGTACATGAGAAATGCTAATTCATAGTTTTTTGTTTTGTTTTGCTTTGTTTGTACATTTTTGTCTTTTTGAGACAGGGTCTTTCTATGCAGACTGGCCTTGATCTCACTTTGTAGCCCAGACTGGTCTGGAACTTTCAAGGGTCCTCCTGCCTCAGCCTCCTGGGGTTACAGGCGTGCACCACCATGCCCCATAGCTATTTTTTAAAAACTCTAATTCCAAATCACAAATATGTCCCCCATGAGCTAACCCAGGTCCCATGAAAGATGTTTTTCATCTCTGTGGTTAAGCTTGAAGGAACTCTATAATCTAAGGACGTCAGGTAGCTTACTACTGTTACTTCTATGGTTGTATTTGCCTACCAAGGCGTTGTCAGAAAAACAGACAGCAGCCTCTTCCCTTGGTTCTGAGACACAACTGCTCTTAAATCCCTTACCTCTTAAGTGGTAGGGTACTAGAACACAAACCTCCTAATTCCTTTGGCATTTCCTGGGTGGTAAGAGAATCTTTTGTTTTACTGAGATAACCAGTGAGCTCCAGGACATGTTTAGGATGAGGGCCATGGCCAACAGGGCCCACCACAGGACTACAGAGTTGGAACTTTTTCTCCCCCCACTCCCCAGATACTGGAGATTGAACCCAGGGCCTTCACGCTGAATTACATCCCCACCTAATTTTTTATTATTATAAATAAAAAATGCGATCTCACCAAGTTGCCCAGACTGGGCTTGAACTTGTGATCCTTTTGTCTCCACCTCCCAGAGTGCTGACAATAGGCATGAGCCACTGCACCCAGCTTGGGGAGGAACTTTAAACCCTGAACTCCTTGTCCAACCTCCAATGAGGCTAGAAAGGGCTGAGCACTGGCCTGACCGGCGGTGGCCAAGAATTTAGTCACTCATGCCTACATAATGAAGCCATCACAAGAACCCCACCAAGCAGGGTTTAGAGAGCTTCCAGGCTGCAGGATATAGGAGGCATGGAAGGAAGGTCTGTGCACCTTCTTCCGACCATGCCTGTGTGTCCCTTCAGCCTGCTGTTGAACCTTTGTGATGCCCTTTCAATGGAAAGGGTACCTTTGCCTCCCGCACTCTGTGAGCCACCCTAGTACCTTCATGGAACCTAAGGAAGACACAGTGGGATCCCAAGATTGACAGCAAGATTGGGTGGTCAGAAGCACAGGTCACACCCTGGGGCTTCAGTGGCCTCTGAAGGGAGTGCAGTGTTGCAGGACTGAATGTTCATCCAGTGTGAGCTGATGCTGTCTCCAGGGACCGAGTGGCAAAACTGAACTGAACTACAGGATACTTGACTTGGGTCTGCTGGAGAACTGGCTGTTGGGAGGGAGAAAATGCACACACATTTTGGTGACAGAGGTAAAGTATTCAGAGCTACACTGAGTGTGAGAGCAAGAAGACACTTTTACCTATGACAAAGAGTCCTTAAGAAAACAAGAAGCACATGCCTGTAATCCCAGCACTCTGGGAGGCTGATACAGGAATATCATAAGCTTGAGTCCATCTTTGGCAACTTAAGGGAGACCTAGTCTCAAACCATTAAAAAGCACTTGGGATGCAGTTCAATCAAAGCCCTGGGTTCAGTCCACAGTACTGAGGGAGGGAGGGATAAATCAAGCCAAGCAGAGAGAGGGCCATTTGTCAAAATTCTGAAAGCAAAGCTGGTATAGACCAGGTCTCTGGCTTTCCCGGGGCAGGTCAGCACCCATCCCCATTGTGTCTTACTAATCACATAAAAGGAAAAGAGAATCCAAAGTGACAGGTTCCCAAGTGAAAAACCAAGTCACATTGTTATCCCTATGTTCCACAAAATGACCTTGAAAAAGACCAATCTATGGTAGGACTCATTATTCAGGGTATGGGGGAGAGGGAGGCAATATTGAGCTTTTCCTGGCAAATGACTTACTGAAGTACTCTTCTATTTAATACTTTATTTCTACCCAGCTTTTTAAGGGAGAGTGTAAGTCTTGGCTCCTTTAGTAAGTCATTCACCACCACCCAAATTGACTGGCAGTCTATCTTTACTTGATATTCAGGACCTCTACTTTACTGTCATTCTCTCTTGAAACTTAGCAAATGATGAATTTGACTGAAGGAGTTTTGGTAACAAGGGTAGAAAGAAGTTTAAGGGTGTTACAAGGATGTTAGAGACCCTAGAATAAACTCTAAGCACTGTAACACTCACATAGGTGAATGAAAATGTAAAGTTAAAGGAGGCAGAAGTAGGCATGAAAGGATTGAGTTAGAAAAGGATTTAAGCAAAGTTAACAAAACATATGACAAATAATAGAGAAATATTACATTAAGAAGCTCTATTTTGCTTTAAATTCTAATTCAATGAACTACAACTTGAGAGCCAAATATGACTGCTGCCTCACTTTGCAAATAAAGTTTTATTGGAGCACAAATATGTCCACCTGTTCATACTGCCTTCAGGTGCTCCCCCACTGTAACAGCAGAGTTCATGAGCTGGGGGAAGGATCATCACTGACCCGTTATCATAGCCAAAAACAGCAGCCAAAAATGAAAAAAGGTAAAAGATCTGAATTTGTACTAGCTTTGTCTGCACTCTACTCAACAGTCTAAGCACTTTTCCACTATAACTCACAATTAAGAAAATCAATTCTGTGACTTTGAAAGTATATAAAAGATCTATATATTCATACTGACCACACACTGGTATCTTCCAGGAAAAGTAATACTATTAAAATAACTTTCTAAAAGCTTAAAAGGGAACACTAAAAGGATGTCAAGTGTAATAAATTCATACTATTCTCATAAATGCCCATTTGAGACTTCTGGGAAGAGGGTAAAGCAGCAAACAGCAGAAAAGAGCCCCTCTGACAGTCATTATGCAGACACCGGCATATAGAAATGTGAGGAAAACAGGAAGGGAAGTGGGTCCCCTGGCCCCAGGAAGGGTCTGAACGAGAACTGAAGCCCATGGAGAGGGTAAAGGGAGAAACTCCAATGAAGGAGGAGGAGGTAGCCGGCCGTGCCTTCTTCGAGATGACACTCACTGCACAAGAGGAGTGATTCAAACCTGTGAACTCACGGTGATGGCTGGTGACCCCGAGGCCTCTGCAGCGAGACACAGCAGTGAAGCAGAGCAATGAAGGTGAAGGACTGCACCAGCTGGCGAGTGCTGAGGGCTCAGTCCTCCCATGCAAGACAGCTATTAGCCAGGAGCCACCTAGAAGAGGGGCCAGCCGACCTCAAAGCTCAGAGCAGCTGCCGGCTCCATCTAGCAGCTCCCAGCTAAGATGCCACCTAAGATTCAGACGGCTGCAGCGGAACAGGTCTGGTCTCAGCCTCATAGGGGTGGAAAACAGCCTGAACTCAAAGGGAGATAAACATTATCCACTACCCCACCCTCAAGCGACTGACTTGCTGGGATAAACTGACAAGAATCTGGCCTTTGTCTCCACACGTTGTCTACCAGTGGAAATGGACTCTTTCTTCTCACTCTCATTTTTTGTTTTGTTTTTTCCTTCATTGTTTGATCTTTTTTTTATGTGTGAATGTGGTTTTCTTTGTAGTTGCTCTTCTGTTCTTTCTTACTTTCTCCCTCCTGTCTTCTGTACCAGTTTCCCAAAGTTGTTGGCTTTTTTTTTTTTTTTTGTACCAGGGATTGAACTCATGACCTCACATTTGCCAGGCAGGTGCTTATGCCGCTAAGCTAAATCCCCAGAGCCCCAGTTTCCCAAAGTTTGCATGATCCCCTTTTGTCCTCTAGCCTTGCTTCTAACCTCTCTTTCTTCTACTTATTTTCCCTAATCCTTTTAAAATTTCCTCTCCTGAGGGTTAAATTAACATACTGAGGACTTATTTACTGCATATAATTTTCTGATTTGTTTTAGATTTTGTTATATAACCACAAATCTAGTTCATGTGGTTAAAGGAGGCAAATTAATGATTACCTCAGTGTGTCATTTTCTAGTCTTATGTTTGATGCTAACTTGTTAATGTTGATTGTACCAGTTTAGCCAAAGTGACATAATTGTTCTAACCAGATGTTCTTGTTGGTATTCCAAGACTAGATGGCCAAGACCGAGATTGCCAAACAGTCATAGAAAATACTGTGGGCCAGTGCCAAAGAACGAGGGGCTGCACGAAGACGGCAGCAACTTCTCAGACTGAAGAGATAGGATCTTGCAACAGGCTACAAACCCCAAAATCAGCTACATCCGGAAGATAATTCTGAGAAATAGTCATTTCCTAAGAGTTCTAAATACTAGCAATAAAGCAACTCACCACAGGCAATCTATAGACATCAACCCAGGAATTAAACTAAATAAAAAGAAAAACAAAAACAAAAAGACAAGACACCACCCCAGACATCCAGTTCACTAACGGCAAACCAAGAGGGCAGTGAAGTGGGATGTAGGGAGCAGCAAAGCTGGAAATTGATCACATGTGCAGGGGGAAGGCAAGACTCCTCCAAAAAACAAGCTATTCCAGTCCAAGGTTGATAGAAAAAGGGGTGTCACAGGACACCAACCCGCAAAGATGTATAAATAAATGTGCTGTGGTTGAGCAGTGTCTTTTCCTCTCAGCTGGAGAGAGGGCTCCACCTGACCTCCGCTTTCTATATACTGTCTCTTAGCTTTATTTCCCCAACTTCTCGCTGTCCTTTCTCCCAGGAACTTTGAGAGCTGCCCTGGATGTAGCACAGCCCAAACACAGAACCAGGGTGAGAAGAAAGAGTGAGTGAGGGGTCACTTCTCATTGTGCACGCAAAACGAGGAGAAGTGGATTGATAGCATCAGTATTAATCACAGAAGTGTATCAATACTGATATCAACAGGTGTAAAAAAACTTAGGGCAAGAGAAAAATGGGCTCATTAGGGCCAAAGACAAAAAAATGGGCTCGCAAGAAACAAAAGGGAGAGTGGTGCATTGATTTTATCAGGTGTTAAACATGGGGCAACCAGATTTTTAAGAACCACAAATGTATAGAGAATTATGTGTTTTATTCATGATTCCTGTATTTACTTTACTTTTGTGGATTTGCTTGAGTGTCTTCATGGTCCTATGCTTGTTGAGATGCCCAGAGGATCTGCAGAAAAAAGATGGCGGAATAATAGTCCTACCAGTGAGGGCACTAAGACCCGGAGAGCTTCCCTGAGATGGCTCGGCCCAGCCCCCTGGGCGTGGTGGGTCTGGCTCTGTGCCACAGGTGGTTCATGGGCACCTGCGCTGCAGAGTGGGTGTCTGCATGCCACTGCAGGCCGTGGTGGGCAGCTCTGTCTCTGGCATGCTGTGGTGTGAGCTCCAGTGGGCCCCACTGAGCATTTAAGCTGTCAGTCCTCCCACACATGGCGCTTGGCTTGGGGCTATGGGAGCTGCAGCAGCTTTCTTTCAAAAAAAAAAAAGCCATGGCTGCAGAGGCTGTGACCTGAGGATGGAGGGTGCCGGAAATAGAGCTCATCCCTGGTGGAGAGGCAGGCGCCACCACCAGCATGGGAATGAAGAATGGGAGCCCTGGGTGCCTGAATACAGAATGCAGGGTTTTTTCTACATTTCAAACTGATAGTGGTCCAGCCTATACAAGTGCTGCCTTCCAAATGTTTTGTAAAACTTGGGGTTTCCCTTACTACAGGAATTCCCTACAAACCTTGAGGTCAAGGAATTGTTGAATGTGCTCATCGTATACATAAAATTCAATTAAAAAAGCAAAAAGGAGAAACCTTCCCTACAAAATTTACAACTCCTAATAGACTTCACATGGCAGTATATACTAACTATTAAATCATACTAGGGACTGCGGCAGCAGAAAGACAATTTAACCGGGTAAAAGAGAAAAGGCTAGGATGGGTCCTCTGGAAAGATCTCCATATTGGACAATGGAAGGGACCTAGCCCCATGATGATTTGGGGTTTTGGGTGTGCTTGTGTCTTTCCAGAGAGCACTGAATGGCCTATCTGGGTGCCAGAGCGTGCTGTGCTGTCTGGCTGTATCACGGACCCAGGCTTGGAGAAGGAGCTGCTTCCACCTTTCAAGAAGCTGATGCTGAGTGCTATGACAGTAACGCTGTGAAGACAGCTCTACAGCTGACAGACAAGGATGAAGCTACACCCAACCTGGGGCCAGTGAAGGAACTGACCCAGAATGTTCAGGACATGGTAACCAAAAGGGGGAATCAAAGGTCTGGGTAGATTTAGAGAGCTTGAAGATAGCCAAGCTGAAAGTTACATGCCAAAAAGGGGACATGAAAGTTACCAGTATTCTTAAGACAAAATAAAATACAAAAATTATATATTAATTATATATAAAAGATTTAATTCCTTCCAAATTCTTGTAAGACATCTCTGCTAATCAACCAACAAATAATTCCGACTAGTCTATTTATAATTACAAACTTTTAAAATTGCAATAGAGTTATTATAATTCAATTTGGTCAAAAATATAGAGTATACTCTAATTTTGTAACATATTTGGCCAATCTGTTAAGCTGTGTACTTGTTAATCTGTCTATCTGTCTAGTCTATGAATAGTTATTTATTTGGGCTCAACAATTTTTTCTCTTTTCTTTTTTCTTTTGCAATTTTGGACCATTTGTTTATAATTTAATTTGGTTTATGTTTATAGAGTTAAAAAGCATGCTTCCACTGGGGTTGCCAGCTGGTCATAATAATACCAAATCTGGCTTTCTCATAGGTCATCAAAAATTGTTAAGATAATTAAATAAAAATTCCTTAGAGAAATTGCTGGCCAGGACTCTGATGAAAAGAAAGCAGCTGCCTGGAAACGTGATTCATTTCTTGTTCATTGATAGGAGGCCCCAGTGATCTCCTTAGCCTTGAGAAACACCCCAATAAATGTTATTAAAATGTATTATTGTAATGTGTCTACATTGCTCATTCATTAAAAGATTAAGTTTTCTGGGCAATAAGGTTTTTGATTTAAAGATGCTCTAGTACAAAGGTTTTCATATGGCTATCACAGTTGATTGTGACTGTTACTGTATTTGTAGTGTATTGAATGTATTCAAGCCTACAGATGTGCAGGTCTTCCAAAGTGTGGAATGAGAGGTTTGCTTATAGTGATAGACTTTTTTTTTTTTTCAAGATTTAGGCATCTGGCTTTAACAAAAACTTGTATGATGTACATCCCATTAAAGGACAAGTTAAGTAAAAGTTTCTTATGTATTAGATACAGGTGATTGATTAAAAGGGTTATGCTATGTTAAAATGGAAATTTAAGTACATTACAAAATGTCATCAATGATTGCCATGCTATAATATTATATATGGTTTTTGACTTCTAATTTTCTGTGTAAAATATGTAACTATTAACGTTCTATAGGGATTCAAATATTAGAACATTCATGGTTGTTAGAAAATAACTTTTATTTTGTGTTCTAAGGTGCTTGATATTTAGATAAGAAATCAATATTAAGCTTACTGCCTTCATTACAATGTAATATCATTAACCTTCTCTTCTGGATATTCAACAACTGAAGTTTAGAGAACAAAAACTAGAAAAATAGACAGGCTAAGAGGATAGTCAATATTTTGGCCCCAGTCCTTTGAGGTCAACGAGGACACAGGACATAAAAGAACCTCTTCTGTGATATCCCTTAACTTGGTGAGTCCCTGGTCTTTTGACCAAGACTGTGGGACCACAGGGCAAATGATTTACGATGTATAGTGTGCCTAAGGAGAGTCACCAGGAGAGAAAAATGTCTCCCAAGCTTTCATAGAAAGCATCTTGGTCAAGCAATGGCCGTGACTCACCCAGACAGCTGACACTGACAGAAGTATGAAGAGGTGCTGTGCATGGTTACCTTAGAATACCTTAGGTATTCTAAGGTAATACCTGAGGTGAGTTAACTGACCTTTATAGATAACAAAAATTAATTAATGCAGGTCTCACTTTAATTTGGTCTTGAACATCCAGCAGAAAGTACAACACAAGAAAGAAAACTGTCTGCAGAGTCCTTCAAACACAGCTCCCCCAACTTCAACTGACCACCCAGCGCTTACAACTACAAAACAGAAAAGAGGGGGCTCTAGGAGGAAGATGGCGGACTGGTAGGTAGCAGGAGAGAGACCCTCTCTGAGAGAGACAGCTCAAATGCCAGAATAAAACACCCTGGAGAGTCCCAAACAGAGAGAGA
>PVJX010011067.1:0-54717 GCA_004027295.1 Dolichotis patagonum | reverse complement strand
ACATCTAGAAAAAGAAGAGCAAGCCAAGCCCAAAGCCAAAAGAAGGGAGGAAATTATAAAGATTAGAGCAGAAACTAATGCAATAGAGACTAAGAAAGCAGTACAAAGGATCAATGAATCAAAGAGTTGGTTCTTTGAAAGAATAAATAAAATTGATAAGCCCCTGGCCAACCTTATTAAAAAAAGGAAAGAAAAAACTGAAATTCATGCAAGAAGAAATGAAAAAGGTAAAATTACTACAGACTCAGTGGAAATACAGAAGATCATCAACACCTACTTTGAAAACCTCTACTCTCATAGGTTCGGTAACACTGAAGAAATAGACAAATTCCTAGATACGTATGAACTACCAAAGTGGATCAGGAAGATGAAAAACTGCTGAATAACCCAATTTCTACTACTGAAATTGAAAATGTAATTAAGTCCTTGCCTACAAAGAAGAGTCCAGCCCCAGATGGATTCACTGCAGAATGCTACAAGAAATATAAAAAAGACTTAACTCCAACACTCCTGAAACTCTTCAGTGAAATTGAAAGGGAAGCAATTCTGCCTAAATCATTCCTGGAAGCAAATATCGCTCTACTACCAAAACCAGAGAAAGACTCAACTAAAAAAGAGAATTATAGGCCAATCTCCCTAATGAACATAGATGCAAAAATTCTCAATAAAATATTGGCAAACAGGATGCAGCAAATCATCAAGAAGATTATACACCATGACCAAGTAGGATTCATCCCAGGAATGCAGGGATGGTTCAACATATGCAAAATAATAAATGTAATCCACCATATCAATAGAGCCAAAACCAAGAACCACATGATCATCTCTATAGATGCAGAAAAAGCTTTTGATAAAGTCCAAAACTCATTCATGATAAGAACCTTACAGAGAATTGGAATAGAAGGTCTTTATCTCCATATGGTAAAGGCCATCTATGACAAAACAACAGCCAGCAACATATTGAATGGTCAAAAACTGAAAGCCTTTACCTTAAAATCAGTCACAAGACAAGGATGTCCATTATAACCACTGCTATTCAACATAGTACTGGAAATACTAGCTAGAGCAATAAGACAGGAAAGAGAAATAAAAGGAGTAAAGATAGGAAAAGAGGAAGTTAAATTATCATTATTTGCAGATGACATGATACTTTACATAGAAGACCCCCAAAACTCTGTTGAAAGACTCCTAGATATAACTAACAAATTCAGCAATGTAGCCGGATACAAAGTCAATACACAAAAATCAATAGCATTTCTATACACTAACAACAAAAGTACTGAGAGAGCAATAAGAGAAACTACACCCTTTACACTTGCATCCAAAAAAATGAAATACTTAGGAATTAATCTCATGAAAGAAGTAAAAGAGCTATACAGGGAAAATTATAATACCCTGAATAAGGAAATCGAAGAGGACCTCAGAAAATGGAAAGATATATCCTGTTCATGGATAGGAAGAAAAAACATTGTAAAAATGGCCATTCTCCCAAAATTACTATACAGATTCAATGCCATCCCAATCAAAATACCACTAACATACCTCATAGTCTAGAGAAATCACTCCTAAAATTCATCTGGAACCAGAAGACACCTAGAATTTCAAAGGCAATTCTAAGCAACAAAGGCAAGGCAGGAGGCAGCACAATCCCCGACTTAAAATTATACTACAAAGCTACAGCGATAAAGTCAGTATGGTACTGGAATAGAAACAGACACAAGGATAAGGGGAATAGATTGGAAGATACAGCCACTACTGGAAACTCAGTGAACTACCTCATCTTTTATAAAGGGGACAAATATGCTCACTGGAAGAATGACAGTCTCTTTAACAAATGGTGCTGGAAAAACTGGCTGTCCATATGCAGAAGACTAAAACTAGACACATGTCTGTCACCATACACTAAACTAAAATCTAAATGGATCAAAGATCTAAATATTAAAACAGAAACACTAAAACTGCTGGAAGGCAAAGTAGGTAAAAACCTCAAAGATATAGGGGTAGGAAGAGAATTCATGAACAAGAACCAAAGTCCACAGGAAGTACTTCCCAGAATCAATAACTGGGACCACATCTTTTAAAAGAGTTTCTGCATGTCAAAAGAGGTTTCCAGCAGAGTGAAAAGAAAACCCACAAATTGGGAAAAAATCTTCATGGACAGCCCCTCAGACAAAGGACTTTTGTCTAGAACTTATAAAGAATTAAAAAAAATATCAGACCCTCATAATTCAAAGACCCAATCCAAAAATGGGCATCTGAAATGAATACACAGTTCTCAGATGAAGAAATACGAATGGCAAATAAATACATGAAAAAATGTTCATCATCATCAGTCATGAGAGAAATGCAAATTAAAACCACACTGAGATTCCATCTCACTCCAGAAAGAATGGCCAAGATAGAAAACACTACCAAGAACAAGTGTTGTAGAGGCTGTGGGGAAAAAGGAACTCTTCTGCACTGTTGGTGGGAGTGTAGACTGGTGCAACCACTTTGGAGGTCAGTCTGGAGATTCCTCAAAAAGCTGGGTATGGAAGTCCCATTTGATCCAGCTATTCTGCTTCTAGGCGTATTTCCAGAAGAACTGAAAACATCATACCACAATGATTTATGTGCACCCATGTTTATAGCAGCACAATTTGTAATAGCCAGATCTTGGAAACAACCTAAGTGCCCATCAACTGAGGAATGGATTAAAATTTGTGGCATTTTTATACAATGGAGTACTACTCAGCTATAAAGAATGATCACATTGATATATTTATAAATAAATGGACACAACTTGAGACCATTCTCTTAAGTGAAATAAACCAAACTCACAAGGGTAAATACCATATAATCTCCCTAATATGAGATTTGAAAACAGTATTTAAGTGTTTATGGTAAGCATGAGGCCCCATCTCATAGCTTCAAAGTCTTTCAAAGTTTTAAATCATCAGTTGGAATGGTGTTATCCTGTTTTGTTTGACTATATCATACTTGATGATATGAACAGCTGTTTTGAAGAAAACATTATGACAGCTATTGCTGATTTAATATTATCCTTCTTAGAAGCCCTACCATGCTTTTTTTGTTCTATTACCATTGGTTCTATCTACCACATTTTGTCTTATTGGAATTTGAATATGTGTGATAGTTTAAACAAATTTTTTTCTTTTTTATCAAAAATGAGATATTATAATACCCATTGATCATTTTCTGTTATTCGGTTCAGAAAGCCCTGGAATTCTTTCACTATATTAATGTTTTTTTACTATTGTGTTATGTTTGATATTATTGTAATTGAAACTGTGCTCAACTATAGCAGAATAAGAGATATAGTGTTAGCTACTGTTGATGTCCAGTTGACTTAATGTAAAGTACTGTGTTGCCTATGTTGTCCTGTTCTGATCTGCTCTGTACTGCCCCCTTTTGTTTTATTCTCTTTTAGATAAAAAAAGAAAATAAATTAATGAAATCTATTACACTAGAAGACTGAAAAAATAAAATCATATTGTGTTATCAACTGTTGGAGAAAAAATATTTGAGAAAATTTAACATTCATCATGATAAAAACTCAGGAATCTAGTATAAGGGACTTCAGTTTGATAAAGAACATCTTTGATGAAACACTTCTTAATGATAGAATGAACATTTTACTCTTAAGATTTAGAATGATAAACTCAAGAATTTAGGGAACCTCACTGGTCATTCATTTTCCACACCCATAGAACCTCAGAAGCAAAGGGAAAAATAGACAGCTTATCCCTCATAGCTGAGCTGCCTCAGCAGCTGATTGGAGCCTCATCCATGTATTTCCCTCACAGAGGATCTCAGCATTCATGGAAAATCTTGGCAAACCATCTCCTATAGCCAGATGACCTCAGCAACTGAGGGGAAACACAACCGCCCATTATCCACATGCATAGAGCCCCAGCGCACAACAGGAAGCATGGACATCCATTACCCATTCCCAGACAAAATCAAAAGCAGAGAGAATCATTGACCACCACTGCCCCACACCTGGAAAACCTCAGAATCTCACATGGGCATCATCAACCCCTTCCACCACCTGCAGTACTTCAACAAGCTGGTGAGAGCCTCAGCAACACCTCCACAACTGATAGGACTTCACAGAATGGAGACAGTGCAGTGAGTCTCCCCTCAATCTGAGGAAGCTAGTGGGTCAGCAGGAGTCTTGAAAACACACTGCCCAACCTAGTGTAGGTTGATGAGGCATTAAGAACATCGGTGAGTCCTTCATCTATGCATAAGACCCCAGTGAGGTAGTAAGAGCCCCAGAGTGGCCTCTTCCCTCCTAGAAAAAACAATTTGGCCTATGAGAACCCCAGTGATGCAGTAGCATCCTGTGGGAAAACACACACTATAGACAAGTGTGTCTTCATGATTGAAACAGCCTGAAGCCACAATAACAATATGAGCTAAGGGTTGGTTTATATTAATACTCCTAGGCTGCTCAGCCTAGAAAGAATATAGAATTCACACAGTGGCCCACAGGAGGAATTCAGGTGGCTGGCCCCTCCCTTACACTATGGAACTCAGCAACTAGGTGAATGTCAGCCACAGAGTAGTACACTAAAATACACATGATGAATAGCTGAGACAATTGAAATAACTGAAATATTAAGCCAAGAGATTAAAATGACAAAATAAAAAAGTAAAGTGCATTCTCCAATATGCAGCCCATCCATAGCAACTATAGGAGAAATGGAAAGAGAGGTCATTGGAAATCAAACATCTGAAATTTCTGAAAAGATAGCACATGAAATAAATAATGAAATTCATAAGGCTATAGAAGAAATTGGATAAGAAATTAACCTCTCAGGCAAGGAAAGAAATGACAACTTTAATAAAGGTGTTGCTATACAAATCTAGAGAAGACATGCATTTAAAAGAAAGTACAGAAGCATAAGGAAATGATAGAAAACTTGAATGAACAATACAGGAATGAAAGACAATGCATGAAAGAAACACAAAGAGACATCCAGAATATTAAAAATTCCATTGAAAGCTAGAAAAACCACCTAACTAAAACTGAAGATAGACTTTCAGACCTTGAAGACAGATCACAGCTAGTGATTGTGAAAGGAAAGAATACTTAAAAATAAAACATGAGCATGAAATTATACTTAAGCAGCTCCAAGATGCTGCAAAGAAAAACCAAGTAAGCTGAGAGGTGTAAATCAATGTACAGGAGTAAATGCAATTAGTATGAATAAAATATATTTGCATAGGTAATAAAAATTATTTTAAGCATGGGTATAGGGTTAGATATACCAATCAACGAGGTATTTGGAACTCCAAACAGTCATAAAAACCTACACCTGTATATGTAATGATCAATATCCCAAAAATTCAACATAAAACAAAATATTACAAGTAGTTAGAGGAAATGAACTATTCACCTATCAAGGAAAGCCCCTTAGAATCATGTAAGAATTCTGTACACAAACAGTGAAGTCAAGACAAGTTTGGATGGAAGTATTACATGCTCTAAAAAAATCAGTTTTCAATCCAGATTGATGTACCCTGAAAAACTTTATTTCAAATTTAATAGAGAAATAAGTTACTTTCATGCCAAAAATGACTGAAGAAATTCATGAGGACAAAACTAGCATTAGAAAGAGTACTAAAAGAGCTAATGGATAGAGATGAAAATGACCACAAATCCCAGAACAACAGAAACAAACCACAAGGCAAGGAAAGCAATTAAACAAGGGGTAAAAGCAGGAAACCGACTACAGGAACATAACTTGACAAAGTTAAGCTAGTAAATGTCACTTATATCCATCAGTGTAAATGGCTGGAATTCACCAGGTAAATAAAGTATGTGGATAGAATGGATCAAGAGACAGGATCCAAGAATATGCTGTATACTAGAAACACCTCTGACTCAAAAAGAAACTCATGGACTAAAAATGAAAGGTTAGACAAGAGTATTCCATGTGACAGCTACATAGAAAAAAGCAGAAGTAGCTTTTCTATCCACAGACAGTGTGAACTTCAAACCAAAAATCAAAAGACATAAAGAACATCCCTTCATACTTCTTAGGTGAAACATTGAAGAAGTAACAATCATAAGTATATATGCACCAAATAGAGGAGAACCCAAGTATATAAGACAAATACTAATAAACATGAAAAATCAAATATGAAATAAAAAAATCTTAACAGGCGATATTAATACTCCATTGTCACAGTGATATACATGAAGTAGACAAAAATTCAGCAGAAGATAAATAACAGAAGTCATGCAAACCTGTTAACAAATGGACTTAGTACACCTTTGTAGAGGGCCCCACCCAACAATATTCAGAGTACACATTCTCCTCATTTGCACATGGCATGTTCTATAAATGAGGCCATATATTAGGCCACAGAACATGCTTAAGTAAGTGCAAAATGTTTGAAATGATTGTATGCACATTATTTGACCATAGTGCAATGAAATTGGAAATCAATGGAAAAAGGAACTGCAAAATCTACATAAACACATGCAAAGAAAACACAACTTCTTGAACAAACAATTGGTTAAAATGAAGATAAAAAAGAAGTTAAGCAGTGTTTAAAATTCAATGAAAATGTTTTTAAAACATACTTAAAATTACAGGATGCATTGAATGTTGTGCTAAGAAGGAAATATGTAGCAATGAAAAAAACACAAGTACAAATAAAGAACCTAATGCTACACCTCAAGCTTCTAGAAAAAGAAGAGCAAGTCAAGCCTAGAGCTCAAATAATGGAGGAAATTATAAAGACTGCAGCAGAAATTAATGAAAATGAGACTAGGACAACAATACAAAGAATTAATGATTTGAAGAGTGTTCTTTGAAAGAATATGCAAAATTGATAAACCCTAGACATCCTTCTCAAGGAAAGGAAAGAGAAAACACAAATTCAAGGAATAAGCAATGAAAAGGACAAATTACTACAGATTTTGTGGAAATTCAGAAGATCACATACACCTATTTTGAAAATCTTTACTCACATAGGACAGTAACTACAGAAGACATGAATAGATTCCTAGAAGCTTATGAATTGCCAGTGTTGACTCAATAATATTAATAATCCAATTCCAGTAAGTACTGGAATTGAAAAAGTAATTAAAAACTTACCAAAAACAGCAGTGATCCTGAAGGATTCATTGCTGAATTTTACAGGAAATTGAGACAACATTTAACACCAATACAGCTTAAACACTATAATGAAATTGAAGGAGAAGCAATGCTCTCTAACTCATATGTAGAGGAAAGTATTACTCTGATACTAAAACCAGAGACAGACCCAATCAAAAAGGAGAATAATAGTCCAGTCTCCCTAATGAAGACTGATGTAAAAATTCTCAATAAAATACTACCAACAAGAATGCAGCAAATCATCAAGAAGACTGTATAGTCTGACCAAGTGGGATTCATCCCAAGAACGTAGGAAGCTTCAAAATATGCAAATAAATAAATATAATGCAGAATATCAACAGAGCCATAGACAAAAATAACATTATTGTCTCAGCACATGGAAAGTTTTTTGATAAAGTCAAACACTTATTACTCATTTTAAAGAATCTGCAGAAAATTAGAATAGTTGGTCTCCACCTCATTTTGATGAAACATATTTATGATAAATAAACAACCAATATCATACTAAATGGACAAAAACTGAAACCTCTTGTTCTAATATCAGGAACATGAAAAGTATTTCCATTATCACCACTCTTATTCAATATAGTTTTGGATACATTATCCATAGCAATTGGACAAAAGAGAAAAATAAAAGGAATAATGATATGACAGGAACAAGTCAAATCGCTGTTTTCAGATCATATGATACTCTACACAGAAGACACCAGACACTCCATCAAAAGACTATTAGAGTTACTAAGGAAAGCCAGCAGCACAGTTCGGTAACAATTTAAAACTTAAAATGCAATATATTTCCAATACACACACACACAAAAAAAAACTCACTGAGAATAGATATTTTGGGAATAACATAATTCTCATTAACATCAAAAAATGAAATATTTAGGAATAAATAAAAGTGTATAAGAGATCTGTACATTAAAAAGTATAATACTCTTAAAAAGGAGATTGCAGAAGATATCATAAAGTGGAAAGATATCTCTAGCTCTTGAAACTAACAGTGAAAATGAGCAAAATCCCCAAAATTTTCAACAGCTTTAATCCAATCCTGATCAAACTACCATTAACATACATCACAGAGCTACAGAAAAAATTCTTAATATTCATTTGGAGATATAAGTGTCCTAGAATAGAAAAGGCATCACAATCTCTGATGGGAAATTATATTGCAAAACTGCTGCAATAAAATCAGCATGGTAATGGCCACAAACAAAGATGCATGGATCAATGGAACAAATTAGAAGATACAGACACAACGACAAATTCACCTTAGGTATTTTTTCAGTGTTTCCATTCACCATGTGTAAGAGGATTTTTCAACATGCTGAGGCAGAGTGTAATGCAAGTTGAACTCAAATTGTCATGCTTGCCAGGCCAGTGCTGTGAGAGTTTCTACAATTAAATTATAATGTTTATGGAACATGCAGGAACTCAAGTGATGCAACAAAAGCCATCTTAAGAAGGAACTTCATATCAGTGAGTTATCACATTAGAAAAATAAAATGATCTCAAATAAACAACCTGATGTTGATCCAAAATTTCTAGAAAAAGTTCAAGTAAAACCCAAACTCAAGTCAGAGAAGCAATAGTACAAATAAGAGTAGAAATTAAAACAATTGAGACTAAGGAAAAAATACAGTGAATCAATTAATCAGAGAGTAGCTTAATTGAAAGATTAAGTAAAATAAATAATCGCTTAGTCAAACTTATGGAGAAGAATAAAAGACTCAAACCAATACAACTAGAAATGAAAATGGTGAAATCACGATTGATCCCAAGGAAATCCAGAACATCATCAATACTTATATTGAGAAACTCTACTCTAAACAGATGCAAAACACAAGAATTAGACAGGATCCTAGATACACATGAATTTCCAAACCTGTATCAAGAAGGTCTTAAAATTTCAATTAACTCAATATCTGTCAACAAAATTGAAAATGTAATAAAAAATTTACCAACAAAGGCAAGCCCATGTTCTGATGGAGTCATGACTGAATTCCACAAGATGTTTAGTGGAGATTTAATACCCTTACTCCTCAAACTCTAACGAAGTAGAAAGGACATCAATCCATATTAACTCATCCATATTAACTCATATTAACTCAATCCATATTAACTTATTTATGGGGTCAAGGGTTACACTGATATTAAAACCAGAGTAAAACCCAACCAAGAAAAAGAACTGCTGGTAAATCACGCTAATGGATATAAATGCAGAAATCCTGTATGATATACTGGCAAACACAATGCAGAAAATAATGAAGATGTTTATAACCCATGACCAAGTGAGATTGATACCAGGATTTCAAGGATGTTTTAATATATGCAAATCAATAACTGTAACACACCATGTCAAATGATGGAAAGAAAAAAATCATGTTATCACTTCAAAAGCTCAAAAAATGCATTGATTAATAGTTCAACAGTCAATCCAGATAAATATCCTACAGAAAACTGGAATACATTGTCTTTACCTCAATGTGATAAAATTCTTCAGTTAAAAAGTTACAGCCAATGTCATACTAAATGGACAAAAACTTAAATCTTTCACTTTGAAATCAGGAGCAAAACAAAGATATCCACTATCAACACTCCTATTCATTGTTGTTCTTGAGTCATTAGCTAGAGAGATTAGACAAGAGAGAGAAGTAAAAGTAATGATAGCAAAGAAAGAAATTAAATTATCATTATTTGCATATGACATGATACTGTACAAAGAAGACCCTACAAACTTCACCAAAATACTGGTAGAGTTTGTAACTCAATTCAATAGTATATCAAAATGAAAAGTCAACATTCAAAAATTAATAGCATATCTAACACCAACAGCAAACATACTAAGAAATTAGGGGAAAAGCACCCTTTACAAAAGAATGCAAAAACAAAACAAAAGAACCACACACAAAAACCTTAAAATACTTAGTAATAAATATAACAAAGAAAACAAAAGACCTACAAAATGAAAATTATAGTTCTCTGAAAAACAAGATCAAAAAGGACACCAGAAAATGGAAATATAACCCTTGCTCATGGATAGGAAGAACTATCATAGTGAAATGGCCATACTGCTGAAGCTTTTTCACATATTTAATGCAATTGCAATCATAATAGCATTAATAGAATCTCACAGAATTAGAGAAAACATTCTTAAAATTCATTTGTAACCAGAAAAGATCTAGAATACAAAGCTCAATTGTGGGGAACAAAGACAAGTCAGAGGGGATCACGATCCCTGACCTGAAACAAGACTACTGTGATTAAATTATGACAGTACTGGAATGAAATACACTTCAGTATAAATGGAACAAAAGAAGATACAGACACAACTCCAAACACACTCATCCACTTATTTTTGAAAAAGAAACCAAACATTTTCACTGAAATAGTATTTTTAATAAATGGTTCTGGAAAAAACTGCAGTTTCACACACCAAAGACAAAAGTAGTCCTATGACTATCATCTGCAATTATCTAGAGTTAAAAGATCAACAATCTAAATTGTTAAAAGCAAACACTTAATTTTTGGAAGAAAAAATAGATAGAAATCTTGAAGGCATATGGGCAGGCAGGGACTTCAAGAACAAAACTCAGGCCACACTGGAAATACTACAAGGTATCAACAAAAGAGATCTTATTACAAATCTTTGCTCAACAAAAGAAATCATCAATAGAGTCAAAAGATAATTCAAAGAGTAGAAAAACATTGTAATGAGTTGTCCTTCAGACAAAGGGCTTTTATCCAGAACATGGAAAGAATTCAAAAATATCAGCCTCCCCACACTCAAAGACCAAATACAAAAATGGGAATTTGAGATGAATGTACATTTATCAGATGAAGAAATACAAATGCCAAATAAATACATAAGAAAATGATCCACACCACTGGTCTTTGAAGAGAAGCAAAGTAAAACAACACTGAGATTCTATCTTATCCTAGAAAGAATGGCCATCATCAATAAATCAATCAATAAGAAATGCTTGCAGAGCTTTGTGGAAAGTGGATCCTTTTCTGCTACTGCTGTGAGTACACACAGATGCAAGCACTGTGGAAATCAATGTGGAGACACCTCAAAATTTAGGATTAGAGATCGTAATTTACCCAACTATTTCTCCTCAGGTTATTTTCACTGATGAATTAAAACAGGGAGATTTACACACATGTTTCTGATAGCAAAATTTGGAAGAGCTAAAGCTTGCAAACAACTCAAGCACCCATGAAGTGAATAATAGATAAACAAGATGCATTTTTCCATATAATGGAGTACTACTCATAGAGAATAATAAAGCTGAGACTTTTATAGGTGTATGAATACAACTCACGACCATACTCTCCAGTGAAACAAATCAGACCCACGTGTGTAAACATGATATTGTCTCACTAGAATGAGAAACTGAATGAGTAAGTAAGTTCCAAATTGCCCAATATAAATATTGTGAAATGGGAAGAAATTGTTGAAAGAAAAAAGAAAACATAATGGGGAAACAGAAAAGTAAGAGAGGGGAAAGGAAAATATACACAAGTTAAAATAGTAGTAGATCAACTTTTTCTTAGTTTATTTTAAAGAAATATCCATGTTAACATTGTTTGGACAATGTTTCATGCCTATATGTGGTACTCTGAGTAACCACTGTGAAGATAGCAATGTAAAATGTATTAAACATCATTGTTCTTCCATTAGCCTGCTTTCAAACTCTGTTTTATTATGATTTATATTTTTCCTTTTGAAATGAAAAAAGAATATGGAAGAGCATCCCTTTCTCTTGATAGGAATAACTAACAGAGTGAAGATAGTGATATTTGAAAATATTTTTTCCTAAATTTAGTGCAATTCCTATCAAAATACCATCAGCCCTCTTCAGAAAACAGAATAAAATATTCACAAAATTTATTTGTAACCAGAAGGGACATAAAAGAGCAAAAAGGTCCTAGGAAACTAGGAAAGCTAAGGGACATCCCAGTCCCTGACTTGAAATTACCTACAAAACCACTCTGACAAAGCATGATATTGGCAAAAGCAAAAGAAACAGAAAACAACAAACCGAATTAATCACTGAAACAAAAAGACAAGAAAAACTCAGACCTCAGCATCTTGAAATCGATTAGAAGATGCAGAAACAACATCAAAAACTGTCATGTACCACATTATTGACAAAAGAATGAAGAACATTCAGTACAATAAGGACAGCATAACTAAGAAATAGTGCTGGAAAAACTGACTTTCTACATACGAGAGAGTAAAACTAGACACATATATTTCACCATGCATTGAACTGAATTTAAAATAGAATAAATATCTCAATATTAAAACAAAAATATTAAATCTTTCAGAATACACAATAGGTAGAAATCTTGAAGTCATAGTTACAGGCAAACATTTTATGAGTAAACCCAGATCTCATGGGAAACACAATCAACAACTAGGACCTCATCTTATTGAAAACCTTGTGCATCACAAAAGAAATGACCAGCAGTGTGAAAAAAACAGCAAATACTATGAAAATCCTTTGCTCAGTATCCCTCAAACAAAGGAATTTTATCTAGAATATGTACAAATTAAAAAAAAATCCCACAAATTTGAAAACCCAATCCAAAAAGACTCAAATTGCTTGTTGCCACAACCTCTTTTCAAATCCTACAATGAACATGTCTTTATTTATTGCCACATTTGGTTCTACTTCTTGGTTATTAACTCAGGACTATGAAATAGAAGACAAAGCTAAATCTGTCTTGTTACAATGCCTGCTGTTCTCATCATATTCTCTGCATAAATGTCAATTATTATTACATTTTTTATTTTAAGGAAGACAATCCTCAAAACTCAAGAAGGAAACAATTAAAAAATAACAAATACAAAATGGCAATGCAGATGATGAAAACAACTGCAAGTAATACAATGGTAATATAGCATCTCAAAACAATATGACAAAAGTTTAGCAATGGATGTTATATTGCATATTTTTATCCTCAAAGTAATTCCTCAGGCTACAAGCTACAGGCATGCAAGATTGATCAAACAATAAAATTTCCCTTTGAGCAGTTTCTTTTTCTTTTTCTATGTCTATTGTGACTTTTGGCACTTATGTACTTTTTCTGTTTTATACACTAGTGATAATATTTGGTGCTTACACATGCAAGTCTGATTTATTTCCCTTAACAGTGTGGCTGTTAATTGCATCCAATTACCTTGAAAAGCCTCCAGTTCATCATTCTTTATGGCTGAGTAGTACCCTGTTGTATAACAATATCACAGTTTTTTAATTTGCTCCATGAATGTTAGACATTTGAGTTTTTCCAACACTTTGCTATTACAAATTGTGGTGCTATAAACATGCATACACATGTATCACTGTGGCATGATGTTTTCAATTCCTTTTGGAAAATACTCAGAAAGCTAATATCTGGGTTAAATGGAACCTATAACTTCCTTAAAATAAAAAATGTAATAATAATTGACATTTATTCAGAGAATATGACAAACACTGTCTAAGTAAAACATGTAAAAAATAGAGAGTACCTAAATCAAGGCCACCAGTTTTCTGTAGCTGCTGATTTCACACCAGAGCCTAAAAGGAAGTCTTTCTAGGGTCTTCTGGCTTTTTCAGAGCTTTAAGAATGTAATGATTAATGCATTAGAAAGAAATAGATTTGGAAGTATCCATAACCCCTATAATCCTGAATCAGCCCTTAAGAACAAAATACAAGGGGATCAACAATGTTTACCATAATGCCTCTTGTTATCTTCAAAAGAATTGCCCTTATCATCAGGTATATTAAAATTGAACAACTATTTCTAAGAGAACAATATGTAATTTATCAGCTAATGATTTCTTAATGTTTATTTTTTAAATTCTGTATTATTTCATATTAGTGATTATGGGTGATGTTCTCTGCCTCATCTCTACCATGTTATTTTTCTGCCATTGGTTGTCTATGTTTCCTCTTTATTCCACTGTCTGCCCCATTCAATAAGCTTCCTCTGCTGCTGTTCATGAAATCATGGTCTTTTTTTCTCTCTCTATACTATCCTCAAGTATTTTTGTATGGTTTGTTTAGTGATCATGAACTCCCCCAGTTCTTCTTTGTCATGGAAGCCTCTTGATTCTTCATGAATTTTGAGACATAGTTTTGCAGAGTACATCAATCTCAGTTGGAAGTTATTTTCCTTCAGGACTTATAATACTTCACTTCAAGCTCTTTTTGATTTGATGGTTTGTGTTGAGAAATCTGACATGATTCTGATGAATTTTCCTTTATATGTGATCTATTTCTTTTCTCTGACAGTTTTTAATATTCCCTTATTGTGTTGAATTTCTGGGATCTTGATTATTATATGTCTCAGTGTACATCTATTTTGGTTATCCCTTGCTAGAATTCTGTATTTATCTGAATATCATTTAATTTTCCTATGCTTGGGAAGTTTACTTTAATTATTTCTGCAAATAGCCTTTGCATTTCATTTGTGCTTACCCCTGATTTTTCACTCACATTTTTTATTGTTAAGTTATAGATACTCTTTCCATCTTCTAGCCTTTGTATTGTTACTTCCTGGTTCCTTGTTATTTTTAAGAAATCTTTCCAATTGTGATCACAAGCTTCAAACCTGTCTTCAAGGTTTGATATCATTAGTCTCCTTTAAGCAGTTTTGCCAGCTTTAAATGCAGCTTTTAATTTACTGGTAATCTCTGACTCTGTTTCATGTATTCTAATTGTTTTATATTCTTCAGTGAAGGTTTCACTCTTTTTTATATGCTCTTGTATTCTTCCATCTGTGTGTTCTTTAGAGGTGCTTAGCAATTCTTTTATTACTGTCTTAGTTACTTTTCACTAGTCACTGATACAAAATACCTGATGCCCAAAGTTGGGAAGGGAAAGATTTATTTCTTACATTTTTTTGGAGGTTTCAGTCCATACTCAGTTGGTTCCAAGGCAAGATGGCATGGCAGGGCCGCAGTTCATGGCAGCTGCAAACAGCAAGCAGAAACCGGCAGGAGAGAGAGACACGCCTTCTTCCTGCCATTACATCACACCCTGGCTCCACCCCTAGGCCAGTGTGGCACTCACATCCCCAATCCAAGCACTAGACAATGAACCAATTACAAATGCATAATGCAAAGGCATGAGGCTTGGGGGCCACTGACATAAACCATGACAATTACGTTTTTTGCCTGTAATAGTATTTGTTTTAAGTTCCTTTATAGCTTTATAGAGTTTTTTCTGTGTTTCAGTTGCTGTTCTTTCAGAAACTGCACATGTGCGACTCCCAATCTCTTCCATGTTTACATCTCCTGGACCAGCACTGTTTGGGTTGGAGGCAAAGACAGTCTTTTGCTTCTTCTTCTTGCCATGTCCCTGGTTTCTTCCAGACATGTGAGTAGTGGTGTTCCTGACACTTCTTGTATAGGTTATTATTACTCTGAAGTGTGTTGGTTAGGTATTTCTGCTGCTTTCTGCTTTTTCCAATCTGTTGGTAGTAATGGAGTGTAAGTATGGGCAGGGCAGGCTGGCATCCCCCTTCTGAGTTGAGTTTACCACAGGGAGTCTTTACCACTTTGTTGTACACTGAGTGGGCAGGGTTGGTTAGAGATAGCTTTAGGGAAACATTGGTGGTGCTTATTGGACAATGCACAGGGCTGGGACTAAGTCCAGGCAATTTCTACCAGTCTGCTGCTAGCTAGGGGTGGCTGAATTAAGCCAGCCTCAGTTGTGTCTCTGGGCATATCCTGCCCAAATCCAAAATGGCACCCAGTCAATCATCCACTCCCATGGGAGGACTGAGTCCCCCACACTCACTGCCAGCCAATGCAGTTCTCTGGTCTACCACTCCCTTCTGCTGTTGTGTGTTTGGTGTTGAGAATAGACTTCCTGCATTTTGTTGTGTTAACTCTGGGTGACCATAATAAAAATAATCTTATAAACTCCTTGTCCTTATTCTAGTTGTTCTCTGTAAAATCCCTGACTACAACATGCTCTTAGGCCTCAACAACCTACACGTGTCATCTCTATATTAGAATCTCTCATTGAGGACCCATACAACCATTTCTTTTCATACTCATCAATTTCATGGACCTTTCCATCTCAAAACCTGGACCAAGCACAAGTCTTACCTACATTTTTACTTTTACACTTTCATATTGGGAAATAATTGCCTCCCATAAACTCACCCCCTCAACTCCATGGTCATTTCTCTGATTCTTCCTCACCATGACTTTTTGGTGGGGGGAGGGTGATCCATGATTCTGCTGGTCTGCTAGGCTCATGAGGAAAAGAGCAGGGGTGAATGATGATCCTCCCTGTGCTTGAGGTTCTTGTGCCAACTAGTTTTTGACATGCTAGTGTATGATCAAATTAGAATGGCAGTATCAGAGCCATGAGGTTAGCTCCCTTCAAGGGATGGGACCTCATTGATATAACTTCTATTTGCTGGGGTCCAGATGAAAAATTTCAGTATTTTGCTGCACATTTATTACAAGCTGGTGAGAGAACTATAAGTGACAAAAAGTGAGTAAATTGATAGTTCAGCAACTGGCTTTTCAAATGCAAATAAATGGTGTAAAAATGTTTCAGGAGGCCACAAATCATGAGCTATACTTTCTGAGATACATATTTGTGCGGGCATTGGCCCCTCATATACTCATGGGGCTGCATCTATAACTCAGGTCATTAAAACTCAGCCCAAAGGAAAGGGAAAACACAAGGCTACTAGGTTTTGATGTAGAAGGGAAGGACATCATGCCAGAAATTGTTCATTTCCTACTGTGAAGGCAGCACATCCATTATCTGTGTCTTCTATAAAACCTCATCAGGTCAGTGCAAGATGTTGACAAGGTTATTTTTTGGAAAGTGATTGTAAACCAAAAAGAAATGTAGATGGCCAGCCTATGTCAAGAAACTTCCAATGGGGCCTGCCTCAGCCCCACCAAATGATGGGGGGCTGTACTCATTTCATCCCACCCTTACTCTCTGCCACAAAATACATTAGTGACCTCTGCTAGGCAAGAAAAGAAAGCAGAAGATTGGACTTCAGCTCCTCCTCTGAATTCATACTAACTCCTGAAATTCAACCTCAAGTTTTTCCTACTGGAGTCTATAAGTCTTTGCCTCAAGGAATAGTGGCTTTACTACTAGGTCAAGCAGTATCACATTTAAAGGCCTTCAGGTTTTGTCAGGTGTCATCAAAGCTCACTCTACAGTGGAAATCAAGGTTATGGTTCAATCTACTCAATCTACTCAAATCACTGATCAAATTACCCCAAATGCTCACATTGTTCAATTGGTTATTCTTTTCTTGACAAAAATTAGAAAATCTATAGATAGCAAAAGGGAGTCCAAGGGCTTTGGTTCTACTGGATTCCACAGATTAAGCAGGATCAACCTGAGTTGGAATCAACCATTGAAAAAAACATTTAAGTGCTGTTAGACATAGAATCAGATGTTTCTCTAATGGCATTGGCCAATGACATGGACTCTAGATGTGGCAACTGTAGATCTACAGGGTGTGGGCAATATTTTTTACCCTAGTAGATGTGCTAAATTGTTAACATGGAGGCATACAGGTCATTCTGCACATTATTCTCCTTATGTCCTGCCCCATACACCAGTTAATTTATGATGTTCTGATATATTACAGAATATGGGGGGGAGTTAGCCCTAACTCATGGGTGACTCAGCACATGTTACGATAAGATTTTCCCCCCACTTAGGGGCTTGGTAAAAACATTCAAGTAAGGAAAGAACTCCTTCCAATAACCCCCAAAATGGACCATTTTGGTATTGGATACTCACCAGTACATTTAAGGGAGGAGCCTTGATCTCTTCTATGAACCCTCAGATGGTATTCAAGAAATATTGGATGTTTAATGTTTTACCTTTAGTTTCCATTCTATTAATCTTATTAAAGTGCCTATGTGCCACTTCCAGTGGTGTTGTCTGCCAGAAGGAATGACACATAGTCTGATTTTATGTCACAAATTTGTGGCTGTAGCTATTTTGTTACTCTGTTAGGCTTATCCATCTATTTATCTTACTCATTATATGGAAGGTATATTATTGGCATATGAATTTTTATACACTACGCACTAGGTAGTTATCCAATTTGGCAGTACTCTTCATAGTTTCAGCCTAGTTTTGGCTACTAAAAAGGTGCAAACCGTGGCACCTTTATCATATTTTACTTGCAACATTCAACAAATACGTATTGTACTGAGAACAGTTCAGATTTAAATTAATCTCCTTTTAACTTTATCTGACTGTACTTCATAATGTTAAATGACTGTGCCTAGCTCTTACAGTGACAACTCATGATTTAGGTACTTCTTTGACATTCTAAATGGGACTCAACCCTAACATCTGCAAGGACACTCACAACAGAGACTAAAGTTTCCTTGGACAAAGTTAATCTGGCTCTCTCTTATGCCTAACTTTCTAGAGTTGACTCAGATTGGTTCATGTTTTTAGTTTTCTTTCCTACTAATTGCATGCACACTGGGGTCCTTTGGCATTCCTTGGAGCCTTTACAATTACAACATATGCAGCATACACCATATGAAGCTATTAAACCCTTTTATGAGGTTGTGTCAGAACTGATAGCACATGGGTGAACATGCACTACACAGCTTTTTGGCTGTGAAGTGAAAACTGTCATTACTTCCTTTTCTTCTTTTTGACAATAGTGACTGTGATTTTCAAACTCTTGGCAATCTGCATTGGCTAAATTCCATGATGTTATTGATTGTTATAGTCCTCCAGATAAATTAATTCAATTTGGTTCCATCACACCCTTTGTCTTTCCTTCACAAATAAGTCTGGTCCTCACAGTGGAAGGTCTCTCTGATTTCACAGATCAATCATAATCAGTTAAAGGAGGTTATGTAACAGCCTCCTCTTAGTGAATACAGAATACATGATTCTCTTCCACACAAAACATTGAATTATAAGCTCTAATTTGGGACTTGCAAGATTATTCATCCACTCCAATTAACCTGCTTTCAGTCAGCACCTATGTCTGAAGTGTTATGTGCAACATTAAAACTGCCAACATACATACTAGTCTATAAGAGCTTTTTCATTTATTTCCCACAGTCCAACTAGCCATTTAGTTGCACCATGTTTTATTGACCATTTACATTCCCATTCCCAATAGGTCTCTCACCAAGGGAACCAATGCAACAGACATATTGCTGGCTACTGTTACTGTGGTTCCCTCAGATGCCATTCAACAGGTTTCTGCCTCCCTTCCACATTCCATCAAAACACTTATGCCTTGAGCATACAGTACCTTTTAACCTGAGAATAGTCTTGACAAATTGTTTTTTTAAAATATTATTTTAAAGAGAATAAAATGAAAGAGGACATAACGGAGCATATCATAACAGAACAATGTAGGCAACACAGTACTTCACAACAAGACAACTGTATATTAACCATAGCTAACATAGTGTCTCTTTCTTTGAAATAGTTGAGCATAGCTTCACACACAATAATATCAAACATAACAAAATAATATAAACCATTCAAGCGAATGAAAGTACTGCAGGGAATTCTGAACCAAATAACAGAAAATGAACAATGGCTAATATAATATCTGATTTTCCATAAAAAATTTGTTTATGCAATCACATATAATAAAATCCAGTAAGACACAACATGATAGAACCAATGATAACATGAACAAGAATCAAACTGCATGGGAAATGCTTCCCAGAATCAATAACTGGGATCACGTCATCTCTAGCATAGTGAAAAGTCTTTACAAATTGTTAAGCAATGATTCTCATGTGTAACACATCTCCTCTCACTTCCCATGGATTTAATTATTTAGGACTACATGTCAATCACCTCTGGCAGATGAATGATCCTCACATTCCTGAGTTTGAGTCTCTATGCTGGGTCTATGGTTTAGTGGGCATTTTCTCAGGGTTTATCTTTGCTGCTGCTTGCACTTTTTTTTTAACCTTCATAATAATTTTTATTATTATTATTTAGAAATGCAGTTATAAACATAGAACAATTAAAATTAAATTAAACTTTGTACAAATATTAAAATACTGTCTTCACACCCACTGCAATGTACAGGATACTGTTATCCTGTACAGGATAAGCAAACCCAAACTGATCTGAGTGACATCCTGTACAGAGTCAATTATGTATGTGTTGTTATAAACCATTACATGAGTACCATTCTGCAGAAGATCCCATAGTGGTGTGACAACCTTAAGAAGCCAGGGCAGGTGTGGGTGCTGAGGGACAAGGATGGGTTAGACTAGTCCTGGAGCCAAGTGAAGCAATTGACAAATGATGCCCAGGAGGCTGTAACCAAAAGCAATAATCAAGGGTCTAAATAAATGATTAGATTATATAGTGATAACAAACTGAAATTTTAATGAAAGAATGGAACACAAAATGTTATTAGTACTGTTAAGATAAAATACAAAAATATATGTTAATTATAGATAAAATCTTGTCTTTTCTAAATTCTTTTATATGAGATCTCTGCTAATAACCTACATTAAATCTGATATATATATATATTCTAAATTTGAATATATTCTAAATTTGAATATATATATATATATATATATATTCTAAATTTGAAAAAATTAAAAGAATTGTAATTCAATTGGGCTAAATTATATATGTGAGTGCACTCTGGTTTTGTAAGGTATTTGTCAGTCTACCTGTGTATCTGTTTGTCTGTTTGTAAGAAGCTGTTGAGAGTCAACTGAGCTAATGATCTTTCACAAGTGTAAAGCCAAAACCATAAGTGTCCATACAGGAGTTCTCAATTGGTACAGAGTGCCTGACAAATGCTGGGGAAAATTCTGAGAACATGGGCTGTAAGAAGTGAGTTAGTTCAGCAAGATTGTGTGATAGATAGCTCAAAGAATTCTCATGCACACCAACAAACCATGTGCTTGTATCTGTGTCTGTCCCAATATTTAAAGATCATCTGTCTATTTTTCCATTTGTTCATTTTGTGTGTCATCCCAGCACAGGGGCCATGCTTACTCTGTTGTATTATTCTGATTTTAATATATATGCTATTGAAGCAAGCACAAATTTACAATTCTGTGAACAGCTCTTCCTTTCTTTTGAGCAAAATGATTTTTCTGTTTTGCTTTTCCTTTTTGCATTTTTGGGTTGTTTAAACAAAGGTATATTTTAGTTATAGATTTACAAATTAAATATTCTCCTGTCTATATTTGTCCAATTTTTCATTCTGTGTATCATCCTGGTGCAGAGGTAATGATAATCTTTTCTGTGTCATTGCAATTTTAGTATATGTGCTGCCAAAACAAGCACAGTTTGTCCATTCCATGAACAATTGTTTGTTTTATTTTGTGCTCAGTGATTTTTCTCTTTTCCTTTTCCTTTTGCCTTTTTGGAACACTTGATCACAGCATTATTATGGTTATAGTTTTACAAAGCATGTTTCCACTTGGGTTGACAGCTAGTTCAAATGCCACCTGGAATTTCAGCTGACCCAAATGATACAAAGATTGGTTATGAAAATGTAACATATATCCTTGTTTATTATTGTCCTGAAAATGTCTCATTGCTTAAAAATTATTGGGTTAAATGTTATGTTTGGGTTTTTCATAGTCATCAAAAAATATTAAGATGATGAAGTAAAATTTCTTAGCCTGGAGATTATTGCACAGGACCCGATTGATGAATAATAAATCAGCTGTCTGGTAACATTTTTAACCAGTCTTGTTCATGAATCAGTGGCTCAGATGATCTCATAGCATTTTGGGAGACACCCCAAATAAAGTTTTAAAAAATATTACTGAAACATGTTCACATCGGTCATCAACAAAAAATGAACACTACAGTTTTTAATTTTAAAATGCCCACACAAAGGTTTTCATATAAGTATGAGGAAAGATTTTTATGAACCTCATGTTGTATTCATGTATTAATGCTTCTAGATGTCCAGATTTTCAAAAATGTAAGACAGAGATTGTTTACAGTGCCATAATTTTATTTCAGATCCAGATCTCTTCATGCAACAAATATTTATTAATGTACATCTCACAAAAGTAATAATTTTATTTAAAATATTATGTATTACACAGGTAGGATTAACCAAAAAAGGGGTATCCCATGTCAGAAACACAAATTCCAGTATGTTACAAAATGTCATAAATATTGTCATGCTATAACATTATGTATGATTTAAAGTTATAATTTTGTGTGTAGAATATGTAACTGTTAATATTCGATAGGTATTCAAAGGTTAAAACATTCATGGTTAATAGAAAATAACACTTTCATTTAATGCTTTAAGATGTTTGATATTCAGAACAAAATAATAATGTTAAACTGACTGCCTCTGCTCCACTGTACAGATAACTGCACTGTTATCAATATTTTCTTCTGGTTGTTCAACAACTGAGGTTCAGAGGCCAAAAATTAGAGGGATACATTACCTAGGAAGCTAGCTATTGATTGACTTTTGCCTGCCAAGGTCAATGAGGACCCAGGACAGTAGAGAACCTCTGCTACATCATCCTATATTCAGTGAATCCCTGGTCTTCTGATTAAGAAGATTTTGATACCACAGAGAAAGTAATCATCGATGTATTGTGCCTAAGGAGAGTCATCAAAGAAAGAATCTCTCAAGCTTTCATGGAAAGCAACTTCATCTAACAATGTCAATGATTTGTCCAGATGGATGACACTCAAAAGAGAGATAACAGGTGCTATGCATGATTACAAGGTAATTCCTGAGATACAAAACTGAGCCTGACAGATAGCAAGAGACAAATGGGATACATTGAAGCTGCAAATTGACCACATGTGCAAGGCTGGAACATGACTTTCCCAAGAACAAAGAATGCTCATGACAGTACACATAAAATAGCTGCTTCATCAAAGAGAACATCTAACCCCAAGACAATAAGAAAAGTGGATTGCTAGGACAACAATTTGTCATGTGATATTAAATTGCTAAATGGTATAAATAAACACCCCCACAGTGAGGGGCTAGTTCTTGTCCTCACACTAAGATCATAAGGGCTCCAACTAATTCCAAATTTGTCTTTTTTTTATTTTCTCATCCTCTCTTAGTACTTCAGCCAAGGAAACTCAAGGGCCACATGGTTCAAGGCATTCCTTCTAGGTCCCATGTTTCAAAGGTATCACCACATTCTAATATTCTCCAAATGAGAACCATGCCTTCAGTACACCAGTTATCCAGCCCATGATGCAAAAGAAATTTACACTTCCTCAGTAGTCACAATCTCTAAACATCATCACCTTCACTCAAATGTTATGTTGAACTCTGACTTGAGATTTATGACAAAATCCTGTAGATGTGAGCACCACTTCCACATTCAGTGTGCTCTGCCTTCTGTTTCAAGATGCTGTCCTCACTTACATTCAAAGAAGGAAAGAGGCAGAGCCATGTTGGGACTCTCATCAGTGGAGATGGAATCCTGGGTTTTGCAGTTCTAGAAAGAAACAACCTTTAAGGGAAACACATCGCATCCTTGTTACTGTTGGCAAACAGAATAAAATAAGCAATTCAATCCTCCCAAGTGGAAATTCAAACAGGTGGTAAATACATGCATGTATCAATTAAAGGAAGCAATTTTATTGTTCCATTTGCATTGTGTTCATTTAATGTATGTGTATGTAATATAAAATAATACATTATCTGTATCAGATATAGAGCTTTTTGACTTTTCTAAATGTTCTTTTTACAACTACATGAATATTTTTGATACAAACTGTTAAGTCTTTGACATGCTTGATATTCACCCACCCCAGGCACTTTCAGGAATGCTTATTTAGTACAGGTAAGCAGTGCATGCTTAAAGAAGCAGTCAGAAACACTCCAGGTGCCTACTTACTGACATTGAAGATGTTTGTTTCTTGCAAAAAGGAGAAAAACACACAGACACACCCCTGAACACCTGCTGCCATCACAGGAGTAGCAATTTGGCTGCATAGGCCAGGAGAAAAATTAGCTCTGCCCCTGTGTGATAATGGCAATCAGGGACCCATCAGTGTAGCTGTTTACATCTGAAAAAGCCCACCTCATGCCTCCCCAGCAACCCAGATTCAGAGAAACTCAGGTACCTAGTCCATTTCATACACTACATATGGGCAACCACTTTGGAATATGCCTAGGAGCACATAAGCATTTCCTCTGAAGAAAAATATAAAGATGAATGAGCAAAAGGTGCTCTCAGATCACCAGCCCATAGGAAAGAAGTTCTGAAGACACAGAAATAGAATAAGTTGCAAGTCACACATGTGAAATTTCTCAGGAGACAGCAACTGAAGGAAAGAATCAATTTCATGAAACTGAAAAACTAATCAACTAAGGCATAATATCTCAAATAAAAGAAGAAATGACAGACATAATAAAAATTGCTTAGCACATCTAAAGATTTAGATTTAAAAAAAGAGGAGCATGGAGAATGAGGGAAATCTTGAAAGAACAATAGAGGAAGGAATTACAATGTATGAAACAGATGTTAAAAACATCCAGAAACTAAAACTGTATTGAAAACTGGTAAAACTAGTTCAAAAAGAATGAGATTAAACTTTCAGACCTTGAAGACAGCATTGCAGCTAGTGATAGCAGAAGGAAAGATCTCTTGAAAATAACAAGGAAACAGGCAATAACAATTCAATGTTTGCAATAAAAATATATTTGAGACTAATTGGTGTCAGCAAAAGGAGAAGAGTCAGCACAAAAGACATAAGAGTAGTACCTATAGAAACAATAGCAGAAATTTTACCCAGCATGTATAAAATATCTGACATTCAAATAAGTGAGATATATAGAATGCCAATCAATCATGACCAAAATAAATCTACACTCAAACATAATAATAAAAATTTTGTAAATTCAACACAACAGCAGAATATAGCAGAAAGAGATCACCTGTTATGAGAAACTCATTAGAATCATGGCAGATTTCTCAACACAAACCATCAAGTCATGAACAGCTTGGAGTGTAATGTTTCAAGTACTGCAAGTAAACAACTTCTAACCCAGATTGAAATAGTCTGGAAAACTATCTTTCAAAATTAATGGAGACATAAAATACTTCCATTATTAAGAACAAATGAAGGAATTCATCACCTGCAAACCAACACTAGAAATAGTACTGAGGGATATTCTAGAGAGAATAAATAAATGGCCCAATTTCCAGGATCAGCAGTAGAAGAGGATCACTGATAAGGGAAGACAGTTGAACAGAGGAAAAATTAGGGAGCCACATGCAGGAAAATTCCATGTCAGTAATGATCCAGTGCATGCCAATAGTAACTATTAATGTAAAAGACTTCACTTCACCAATTTAAAAAAAAAACAAGCACAGTGGAGCAAGAAAGAAGATTCATCAATATGCTGTACATGAGGAACATATTTAACTAAAAATAAAATTAATTGAATGAAAGTCAAAGGAGAAAAAATGATACTCTATGAGACAGGGAAGCAGAAAAGATCAGGAGTAGCTGTCTCATAACTGCAGAAACAATAAGAATGACATGGTATTTTTATACAATGGAAGGTTCCTCAGCTATAAAGAAGGATAATCTCAAAATTCATGGAGGTAAAGGAGTGCAACTCAAGGTCATTCTGATGGGTGAAATGGTTCAGACTCAAATGGATAAACATTTGGTTGTCTCCCCCATATAAAAACTGAATGAGATAGTGGAATCCAAAATGTACAACACATATTGTGAAAGTTAAAAGGGAAGGAAAGACTTAAAAAAGAAATATGGGGGGCAATCTTTATTTCCTACCATCTTGTTTTGAAGTCCTGTAGTGTTTACATTGCTTTGTTTTGATTGTGTTGTTTTATTCTGTTTTCATCTCTTTGATTTTATTATGTTTGATGGTATGGGCAGCGATTTTTGAAGATTAAAGGATATTTTATTGTAATCATTTTTGATTAATCATCTTGTTTTGAAGTTTTGAATAAATTTCACAATTTGTTTTGATGGATTTTACTCTATTTTTTTCTGTTTGAATTAAATATGTTGGATGAAATTAGCAGATATTTTGAGGAAAACAAGAAGCATTTTGCAGCCATTGTTGATTTTTTACTATCTTGCTTTGTAGTCCTCTTTCACTCCCATTGTTTTGCTTTGGTTGGATGCATTTTATTTCATTTTGTTTGGCTTTATTATTTTTAAAATAGAAATAAAAGGCAATTCTAAACCAAGTGTATAGAATTCTAAATAGCTCAGACAGAGATCAATTTATACAAAGTTTTATAATATTTAATTTTCAAGAAACTCAGCACAGAAAAAGATTATTGAAAGAAACTGGAATAATGAACCAAATCTACTTCAAATGAAAATTCATTAGAATCACAGCAGACTTCTCAACACAAACCCTTAAGTCAAGGACAACTTTGAGTGAAGCATCTGAGACTCTAACAGAAAAAAAACCTCCAACCTTGATTTAGACATCCTGCAAAACTATATTTCAAGTAGGTGCAGAAATAAAATATTTATGTGAAAAAGAAGAGGCAGTTTATGACCATGAAATTAACTTTTCATGATGTTGTGAACATATATTAGGAAAAAAAGAAAACCACAATAACAGGAACACCTATAGAAAGAAACCACCATGGGACACAAGCAATTAAACAGAGGGTAAGTCAAGAAAACAAAAAGAAGAAAGTGATTTGAAAAACTTAGTCCAAAGTATATGTGTCATAACCATTGATCAAAACTGTCTCAATTCACCAATCAAAAGAAACAGACTGGCAGAATGGACCAAGAACTAAAATCCAAGAATATGCTGAATTCAAGAATTGCATTTAACACAAAAAATAATTCATAGACTAAAGGACAATGAATGAAAATAATATTCAATGTTAAAGGATCCCAGAAAAGGAAGGGTTAGCTATCCTATTTACATATATTATGAACTTCAATCCAAGACTCATAAATAGAGACAAAGATCACTAAATTCATAGTAACAGAATATTTCAAGAAGACATAACAAGTCTTTTGTGCCTTCCACCCTAACCTCAGACACTAGACTTCTACCATATAGGGGAGGTCATTTCAGTGCCTGTTGCCCTACCCTCAGGAAGGCCCCAGGAACTAATATCGCTATTGGTTTTCAGTCCCCCACATCTCCTCCCAGATCCTTGGACTGCAATGTATTGACCATGCTGTGTTGACAGGACATTCAGTGGCTACTCATCCAGAAAGGGGATCTCAGCTGGTTTGCATCAGTTTCCTGAGCTTTCCCCTAAAATAGAGGTCTGTGCTGGGTAGACAGGAGCAGTGCAAGGTTCCCTAAAGCTTTAGTACCTTGGAGAGTTTGGCAAGAGTGTGGGTGAGTCCTTCCTCCATACAGAGGACATCAGGTTGATTGAGAAGTGTTCCAATAAGGCCTCCTTCAACCTGGAGAAAATTGAAAGGGCTTATGAGATATCCAGTAACACATTAGAGTCTCAGCCGAGATAAACACTGTAAACAGGGAGATCTGGTGACGTTTAACAACCTGAATATATAGTAACAGCAGGAACTAAGGGTAGACTTGCATCAATAGTCCTAATCTAATAAGGCTAGAAGAACATAGGACTGACCCAACAGGTCCTCAAAGAGGAATTCAGGTGACTGGTCCCCCTATTCACTGTGGTACTCAACAATCAAACAAACATCAACCAGAAAATAGGACCCTAAGGTATATATAAACAACAATTGAGACTATTGGGAATATAAGACCAAATGTTTGTCTGAGGGTGAAAATGACAAAATGAAAAAGCAAAATGTAATTTCACATAACTAGTCCATCAGGAGCAAGTAAAGAGTCATTGAAATAGAGGACCTCAAATGTCACACACCAAAACTTTCTGAAAACACAAAAGGGGAATAAAGAAACAAATCCATGTGGCTATATAGGAAATCAAATTACAATTTGTTTCTCACATAAAGACATAAATAGCAGCCTTAGCAAAGGATTTGCTCAATAAAGCTAGAGAAAAAATAGATAAAACAGTAAAGGAGCATGGGAAACTGATTGACACCTTCAATGAACAATATATAAAACAAACAGAATCAATGAATCAAATTCAAATAGATATGCAAGAAACAAAAAAATTATATTGAAAGCTGGAAAAACCATTTAAGTCAACCTGAGGATAGAATTTCTAACCTTGAGGACAGGATTGCAGTTAGTGATCATGAAAGGATACAACTTTTAAAAATAACAAAGCAGCATAAAATGACATTTCAGCAACTTAAATATGATGCTAAGTAAAACAATTTAAGACAAATATATTGACAAATATATAAGACAAATCAGTGAAGATGCAGGAGTCAACACATATGACTTTGGTAATCTATTCATAGAAGTAATAGAAGAAAATTTCCCAAACAAGGAGAAAAATATAATTTGCAGATAAGTGAAGCATACAGAACACCAAATAACTGGGATCACATCTTATTAAAGAGTTTCTACATACCAACAAAATCTACAGCATAGTAAAAGAAAACCCATAAACTGGGAAAAAAATCTTAGTGAACTCTTTCTCAGACAAAGGACTTCTGTCTAGAACTTATAAAGAATTTTTAAAAATCAGACCCCTGAAATTTAAAGACCCAATCCAAAAGTGGGCATCCGAGATAAATACAGTTCTCAGATGAAGAAATATGAACGGCAAATAAATACATGAAAAAATGTTCACCATCATTAGTCATTAGAGAAATGCAAATTAAAACCATGCTGAGATTCCATATCACTCTAGAAAGAATAGCAGGAAAAACAAAACTATGAACAACAAATGCTGGAGAGGCTGAGGGGAAAAATGAACACTTATGCACAGTTGGTGGGAGTGTAGACTGCTGCAACCACTGTAGAGGTCATTCTGGAGATTCCTCAGAAAGATGGGATTGGAAGTCCCATTTGATCCAGCTATTCCACTTTTGGGCATGGTCCCAGAAGAAATGAAAACATCATTTCACATTGATATATGTGCACCCATGTTTATAGCAACATAATTTGTAATAGCCAGATCTTCGTAACAACCTAAGTGCCCATCAACGGGGGAATGGAAAAAAATGTTGTGGTCTTTTTATATGATGGGGTACTACTCAGCTATAAACAATGATCACATTGGGATATTTATAAATAAGTGGATGCAACTTGAGACCACACTCATAAGTGAAATAAATCAAACTCACATATATAAATACCATATATTCTCCCTAGTGTAAGAAATGGAAAGGGTACTAAGATTTTAGGGTAATCATGATTCCCCATTACATTGCTTTGAAGACTTATAATGTTTTCATTCATCGGTTGGAATGGTTTTATTCTGTTTAGTTTGATTTTATGCATGATTGTGTGAACAACTATTTTGAAGAAAACAAGACATTATGACAGCCATTGCTGATATAATATTATCTTGCTTTCAAGTTCTACCATGTTTTGGTCTTTTATTACTATTGGTTCTACCATGTTGTGTCTTATTGGATTTTACTATATGTGTTAGTGTAAAAAAATTTTTATGGAAAATGAGGTATTATAGTAACATTGTTAATTTTCTGTTATGTGCCTCAGAATGCCCTGTAATGCTTTCATTCTCTTGAATGGATTTATATTATTTTGTTATGTTTGATATTATTTTATGTGAAGCTTTGCTCAACTATTTCAAAGAAAGAGACCTTATGGTAGCTTCTGTTAATATCGTATTGTCTTTTTGTGAAGTGCTGTGTTACTTATATTGTTCGGTTCTAATCTGCTTCATTCTCTCCTCTTTTGTTTTATTCTCATTAAAATACAAAACTAATGCATAATACAAGTTTTCCAAATACACAAATTGTAACAATATTTCTAGTTTTTCTCTGTGGAAAAATGATATTACTGGAAGAAAATTTATAATCTCTTTCACTTTGATTAAGGTTAGTTCAACCTATTGCCTTTTAATAGTGAGTACTACACAGTGAAAAATCCAGAAATTCCACATTTTGTTAAATTATTAAAAATATAAAATTATACACTCTCTAGTATCATGTGATGTCAAACTATGCACATTTTTAAAGTTTTAAATCAAATTAAACATTCTTACATCCTCAAACATTACCATTTCTTTATGGTAAAGGTATTTAAAACTTTTCATTACTTTACTTTTATTTTTCATTCTTTTTTTAATTTGAAAGAGAATAAAACAAAAGCGGGCAGTAGAGAGAAGATCAGAACAGGACAACATAGGCAACACAGTACTTTACATTAAGACAACTGGACATCAACAGTAGCTAACACCATATCTCTTACTCTGCTATAGTTGAGCATAGTTTCAAATACAATAATATCAAACATAACACAATAGTATAAAGCCATGTATAGAGTGAAAGAATCATGGGGCTTTCTGAACCAAAAAACAGAAAATGACCAATGGGTACTATAATATCTCATTTTTGATAAAAATATTTTTGGTTAAACTATCACACATATTCAAATTCCAATAAGACACAATGTGATAGAACCAACGGTGGTAGAACAAAAAAAAGCATGGTAGGACTTCTAAGAAGGATGATATTAAATCAGCAATAGCTGTCATAATGTTTTGTTTTCTTCAAAACAGCTGTTCATATCATCACGCATGATACAGTCAAACAAAACAGGATAAAAACCATTCCAACTGATGATTGAAAATTTTGAAAGACTTCAAAGCTATGAGAAGCGGACTCATGCTTACCATAAAGTCTTATATACTCTTATCAAATCTCATACTAGGGAGACTATATGGTATTTACCCTTGTGAGTTTGGTGTATTTTGCTTAAGAGAATGGTCTCAAATCATGTCCATTTATTTATAAATATCTCGATGTGATCATTCTTTATAGCTGAGTAGTACTCCATTGTATATAAATGCCACAAATTTTTTATCTGTTCCTCACTTGATGGGCACGTAGGTTGTTCCAAGATCTGGCTATTACAAATTGTGCTGCTATAAACATGGGTGCACATATATCACTGTGGTATGAGGATTTAGTTCTTCTGGGAATATGCCTAGAAGCAGAATAGCTGAGTCAAATTGGACTTCCAGACCCAGCTTTTTGAGGAATCTACAGACTGATCTCCACAGTGGTTGCACCAGTCTATACTCCCACAAACAGTGTAGAAGAGTTCCTTTTCCCCCACAGCCTCTCCAACACCTGTTGTTGGTAGTCTTTTCTATCCTGGCCATTCTTTCTGGAGTAAGATGGAATCTCAGTGTGGTTTTAATTTGGATTTCTCTCATGAATAATGATGATGAACATTTTTTCATGTATTTATTTGCCATTCATATTTCTTCATCTGAGAACTGTGTATTCATTTCAGATGCCCATTTTTGGATTGGGTCTGTGAATTTCAAGCGTCTGATTTTTTTAAATTCTTTATAAATTCTAGACAGAATTCCTTTGTCTGAGGAGCTGTCCATGAAGATTTTTTCCTGTGAAGATTTGTGCGTTTTCTTTTCACTCTGCTGGAAACCTCTTTTGACACGCAGAAACTCTTTAATAAGATGTGGTCCCAGTTATTGATTCTGGGAAGTGCTTCCGGTGTCTATTGGTTCTTGTTCATGAATTCTCTTCCTAGCCCTATATCTTTGAGGTTTTTACATACTTTTTCTTCCAGCAGTTTTAGTGTGTCTGCTTTAATAGTTAGATCTTTGATCCATGTAGATTTTAGTTTAGTGTATGGTGATAGACATGGGTCTAGTTTTAGTCTTCTGCATATGGACAGCCAATTTTTCCAGCACCATTTGTTAAAGAGACTGTCATTCTTCCAGCGAGCATGAGTGGCCCCTTTATCAAAGATAAGGTTGTTGAGTGAGTTTGCGGTTGTGGTTGTATCTTCCAATCTATTCCACTGATCCTCGGGTCTGTTTCTATTCCAGTACCATACTGACTTTATCACTGTAGCTTTGTAGTATAATTTCAAGTCGTGGATTGTGATGCATCCTGCCTTGCCTTTGTTGCTTAGAATTGCCTTTGCTATTCTAGGTCTCTTCTGGTTCCAGATGAATTTTAGGAGTGATTTCTCTACATCTATGAGGTATGTTAATGGTATTTTGATTGGGATGGCACTGAATCTGTATAGCAATTTTGGAAGAATGGCCATTTTTACAATGTCTGTTCTTCGTATCCATGAACAGGGGATGTCTTTCCATTTTCTGAGGTCCTCTTCGATTTCCTTTTTCAGGGTATTATAATTTTCCATGTATAGCTCTTTTACTTCTTTTGTGAGATTAATTCCTAAGTATTTCATTTTTTTGGATGCTATTGTAAAGGGTGTAGTTTCTCTTATTGCTCTCTCAGTACTTTTGTTGTTAGTGTACAGAAATGCTATTGATTTTTGTGTATTGACTTTGTATCCGGCTACCTTGCTGAATTTGTTAATTATATCTAGGAGTCTTTCAATAGAGTTTTGGGGGTTTTCTATGTAAAGTATCATGTCATCTGCAAATAATGATAATTTAACTTCCTCTTTTCCTATCTTCACTCCTTTTATTTCTCTTTCCTGTCTTATTGCTCTGGCTAGTATTTCCAGTACTATGCTGACTAGCAGTGGTAATAATGGACATCCTTGTCTTGTGCCTGATTTTGAAGTAAAGGCTTTCAGTTTTTTACAAGTTAATATGATGCTGGCTGTTGGTTTGTCATCGATGGTCTTTACAATATTGAGATAAAGACCCTCTATTCCAGTTCTCTGTAAGGTTCTTATCATGAACGAGTGTTGGACTTTATCAAAAGCTTTTTCTGCATCTATAGAGATGATCATGTGGTTCTTGCTTTTGGTTCTATTGATATGGTGGATTACATTTATTTTTTTGTGTATGTTGAACCATCCCTGCATTCCTGGGATGAATCCTACTTGGTCATGGTGTATAATCTTCTTGATGATTTGCTGCATCCTGTTTGCCAATATTTTATTGAGAATTTTTGCATCTATTTTCATCAGGGATATTGGCCTATAGTTCTCTTTTTTAGTAGAGTATTTCTCTGGTTTTGGTACTGGAGTGATATTTGCTTCCAGGAATGAATTAGGAAGAATTGCTTCCCTTTCAATTTCATTGAAGAGTTTCAGGAGTGTTGGAATTAAGTTTTCTTTTATTTTTTGTAGAATTCTGCAGTGAATCCATCTGGGCCTGGACTCTTCTTTGTAGGCAAGGACTTAATTACATTTTCAATTTCAGTAATAGAAATTGGGTTATTCAGCAGTTTTACATCTTCCTGATCCAGCTTTGGTAGTTCATATGTATCTAGCAATTTGTCTATTTCTTCAGTGTTATCAAACCTATGAGAGTAAAGGTTTTCAAAGTAGGTGTTGATGATCTTCTGTTTCCACTGAGTCTGTAGTAATTTCACCTTTTTCATTTCTTATTGCATGAATTTGAGTTTTTTCTTTCCTTTTTTAATAAGGTTGGCCAGGGACTTATCAATTTTATTTATTCTTTCAAAAAACCAACTATTTGATTCATTGATCCTTTGTACTGTTTTCTTAGTTTCTATTGCATTACTTTCTGCTCTGATATTCATTATTTCCTCCCTTGTTTTGGCTTTGGGCTTGTCTTGCTCTTCTTTTTCTAGATGTTTGAGTTGTAGCATCAGGTTGTTTATTTGTGTTCGTTCTGTCTTCCTGATGTGGGAACTCAATGCAATAAATATTCCTCTGAGGACTGCTTTCATTGCATCCCACAAAATCCGGTAAGTTGTGTCTGTATTTTCATTTACTTGTAGATGTTGTTTAATTTCTTCTTTAATTTCCTCTGTGACCCACTGACTGCTCAAGAGTGTATTATTCAGTTTCCATGTGTTTATATGTTTTTTGCAATTTATTTTATCATTAATGTCTAGTTTCACAGCACTATAATCCGCTAACATGTAGGTGATAATTTAAATTCTTTTGCATTTACTTAAGTATGTTCTGTGGGCTAGTATATGGTCTATTTTAGAGAATGACCAATGTACTGCTGAGAAGAAGGTGTATTCTGATGTTGTTGCATGGAACACTCTGTATACATCTATCAAGTCCATTTGTTCACAGGTGTGATTCAGTTCTGTTATGTCTTTGCTGATTTTCTATCTAGTTGATCTGTCCCTTTGGGTCAATGGTGTGTTAAAGTCTCCTGTTATAGTTGTATTATTGCTTATTTGATTTTTCATTTGTGTTAGTATTTGCTTTATAAAGCTGGGTGCTCTCGAATTTGGTGCATATATATTTAAGTTCGTTATCTCTTCCTCTTGAACTTTTCCACTAACTAGTATGTAGTGACCTTCTTTATCTCTTTGGATCATTCTTGGTTTGAAATTCACATTGTCTGCAAACAGAATTGCTACTCCTGCTTTTTTTTTTTTTGGTTTCCTGTTTCATGAAGTATTGTTTTCTTTCCCTCGACTTTCAGTCTATGAGTGTCCTTTCGGGTTAGATGGTTTTCTTGTAGACAGCATATTGTTGGATTTTGTTCCTTGATCCATTCTGCCAGTCTGTTTCTTTTGATTGGTGAGTTGAGGCCATTTACATTAATAGTTGTAACTGTTATATATTGGTTTATTGTTGACATGTTATCATTCTGCTGTTGTGTCTTTAGATTTTCATTCTTTTTGTTTGTCTGCCTTGCTTGGTGGTTTTCTCCCGTGTGTATCTAAAATGTCTTTCAGTATTCTTTGTAGGGTTGGTTTGGTGTTCATGAAGTTCTTCAGCTGTTCTTTGTCATGGAAGTATCTTATTTTTTCATCCATTTTGAAGGACAGTTTTGCAGGGTATGTCACTCTGGGTTTGAAGTGGTTTTCCTTTAGGATCTGAAATGCTGCACTCCATGCTCTTCTTTTTTTCATTGTTATTGTTATTGTTGAGAAGTCTGCCGTGATTCTGATAGGTTTTCCTTTATAGGTGATCTCTCTTTTCTCTCTAACAGTTTTTAGTATTCTAGTCTTATGTTGGATTTCTGGGATGGTGATTATTATGTGTCTGGGTGTAGTTTTATTTTGGTTATGGCTGTTTGGAGCTCTATATGCTTCACTTATCCAGATGTCAGTTTCTCTTCTCATGTTTGGGGAGTTTTCAGCTATTACTTCTGTAAATATCCTCTTGATATCATTTGGGCTGTCCCCTTCCTTTTCATTTATCCCTATTAATCTTATGTTATTTTTCTTTGCAGCATCTTGTAGGTTTTGAATTGTTATTTCCTGATTCTTTGTTATTTTTAAAAGATCTTGTCTTTCCTGCTCACTGGCTGCAATCTTATCTTTGAGGTCTGAAATTCTATCTTCACTTTCATTGAGGTGGTTTTTACAGCTTTCAATAGAATTTTTGATTTCCTGTAGATCTCTTTGAATCTGCTTTATGCATTCTGTTTGTTTCTTATGTTATTCATTCAGGGATTCTATCTGTTTGCTTTGTTCCTCTAATATTTTAGCTGTGTCTTCACTTGATGTGTTCACTATTTCTTTCACTATTTTTATGAATTCTTCTTTTACCTGGGCAAGTATTTCTGATTTGAATTTCTCCATAGCTCTCCCTATTTACACATTTATTTCATTTGCTATCATCTCAGACATTTCAGGTGTATGGCTTCTTTTTTCTTCTATTTACATGGCTTCTAAGCTTTCTTGAGGATGGCTAGAGCTTTGCGCCTGCTTTTTGATCTTTCCTTTTGTCATTTTTCTATATTTCCTTGCTTTGAGTGTTGTTCCAATGCTTTCTTTGCATGTGTGGTGAATTACCTCTTGCACCCTCAGTTCCTGGAGGGACAGTTGCTCCCCCACAGGCTCTTGGCTTCCTCACAGGGTCCTAACTCCCCTATGTGGGCTCCTGGCTCCCTAAGTTGTAAGGTGAATGCTGGGTGTGGTCAACCTGGAGCCTGTGGAATCTCAGGCAGGCCAGGCCACCGTACTTTGTCCCAAGCAGGTCTCTAGGAGGTTCCCTGTGATTGAAGGGTGGGCCTACAGGTCCCAAAGAGTCAGGCCAAAGTGCTGGTTTCTGCAAAGTTCCCGGTACCAAACAGACCTGGCCAAGATGCCAGTCTCGGCAGAATTGCCAATCCAAACAGCCCAGGCCTCTCTGCGCGTCCAGGAGGTTCCCAGTCCCATAGAGTCAGGCCATGATTCTGGACTCTGGGAGATTTCCTGCAGGTGAAGGGCGGGGCTACGGGCCCAAACAGACTTGGCCCAGATGCTGGTCTCCAGGAAGTTCCCTGTGGGTGAATGGCGGGCCTACCAGCACCAAACAGTCAGGCCGAGATGCCAGTCTCCACAGACTTTCAATCCAAACAGCCCAGGCCACTCTGCAGTTCCGGGAGGTTCCGGTCCCAAAGCTTATTATTCATTCTATAAAAATATAATGAGAATAAAAAAGAAAAAGAAACCAAACATTTTCACTGAATGAAATAGAGTCTCTTCAATAAATGATTCTGGATAAAACTGACTGTCCACATACACAAGATCAAAGTAGACCTATGACTATTATCTGCAATGATCTAGAGTTAAATGATCAACAATCCAAATGTTTAAATGGAAACACTTCATTTTTAGAAGAAAAGATAAAATTCTTGAAGGCATAAGGTCAGGCAGAGACTTCCAGTGCAAAACACAAGCAGCATTGGAAATACTACAAAGTATCAACAAATTAGATATCATTATAAAGCTCTTGCTCAGCAAAAATATTACCAATATAGTGAAAACATAACTCAAAGAGTAAAAAAAAAAACAATTGTAATGAGTTGTCCCTTAGAAAAAGGACTTTTATCTAGAACATGTAAAGAATTGAAAAAAAATCAAGCTCCCCACACTCAGAGACTAAATACAAAAATGGGAATCTGAAATGAATGCACATTTATTAGAAGAAGAAATACAAATGGCAAATAAATACATGAGAAAATGATGAACACCTTTGGTCATTCAAGAGAAGCATACTAAAGCAACCATGAGATTCTATCTTACCCTAAAAACAGCCACCATCAATCAATCAATCAATAATAAATGCTACTAATACTATTTGGAAAGGGGATCCTTTTCCACTGCTGGTGGGAATGCATACCAGGCAACCACTATGGAAATCAATGTGCAGACTCCTCAAAAGCTAGCATTAGAGGTCTCATTTTACCCAACTATTTCTCCTCAGGATATATATTCTGAGGAATTAAAACAGATAGATTAGCACACATGTTTTGATAGCAAAATTTGTAATAGCTAAATCTTGGAAAAAACTCAAGCACCCATAAAGCAAATAATAGATAAAGATGCATTTTTCCATATAATGGAGTACTGCTGAGTCATAGAGAATAATAAAGCCGAGACTTTTATAGGTATATGAATACAACTTAAGACCATACTCTCAAGTGAAATAAATTAGAACCACATGTGTAAACATGATATTGTCTCACTAGAATGAGAAACCGAATGAGTAAGCAAGGTTCAAATTGCCCAATATAAATATTGTGAAATGGGAAGAAATTGTTGAAAGAAAAGAGAAAACATGATGGGGAAAGGGAAAAGGTAAGTAGGGGAAAGGATAATACACACAAGATAAAATAGTTGTAGAGCTACTTTTTCTTAGATTATTTTAAAGAAAGATCTGTGCTAAACATGCTTGGACAATATTTCATACCTATATGTGGTACTCTGAGTAACTACTATGAAGATAACAATATACAATGTATTAACTGTCATTGTTCATCCCATTAGCCCATTTTGAAACTCTGTTTTATTATGGCTTATACTTTTCTTTTTGGAATAAAAAAGAATATTGCAAAGCATACCTTTCTGATGGATAGGAATACCTAACATAAAGAAAATAGTCATATTTCAAAAATTTTTCCACAAATTTAATGTAATTCCTATCAAAATACCATCAGCATTCCTCAGCGAACTGAAGAAAACATTCACAAAATTTATTTGTAAGCAGAAGAGATGTAAAAGAACAAAAAAAGTCCTAGGAAACAAGTAAAGGAAAAGGACATCGCAGTCACTGACTTGAAATTATACTACAAAACCACTCTGATAAAAACATCATGGTATTGGCAAAAACAAAACAAAATAAAACAAAACAACAAACCAAATTAACCCCTGGAACAAAAAGACAAAAAAACTCAGACCTCAGGATCAATGAAACAGATTAGAAGATGCAGAAACAACATCAAAAACACTCATGCACCTCATTTTTGACAAAGCAGTAAAGAGCATTCATTCAGTACAATAAGGATAGCATAGTTAATAAATAGTACTGGAAAAACTGACTTTCTACATGTGAGAGAGTGAAACTAGACACATTTATTTCACCATGCACTGAACTTAAATCAAAATAGAATAATTATCTCAATATTAAAACAAAAATATTAAATCTTACAGAATACACAATAGGTAGAAATCTTGAATTCACAGTTATACGCAAAGATTTTATGAATAAACCCAGATCTATTGGGAAACACAATCAATCAATAACTAGGACCTCATTGTATTTAAAACCTTGTGCATCACAAAAGAAATGACCAGCAGAGTGAAAAAACACAAATATTCTGAAAATCCTTTGCTCATTATCCCTCAGAAAAAGGAATTTTTACCTAAAATATTAAAAGAATAAAAAAAAGAAACCCTGCAGATTCAAAAACCCAATCCAAAAAGACTCAAATTGCTTGTTGCCACAACCTCCTTTCAAATCCTACAAGGAACATGTCTTTAAATATTACAATATTTGTGTCTCCTTATTAACTCAGGACCATGAAATAGAATGCCAAGCTAAATCTGCCTTGTTACAAAGCCTGATGTTCTCATCATATTCTCTGAATAAATGTCAATTACTATTATTTTTTTTATTTTAAAGAAGAAAAACCTGAAAACTTAGGAAGAAAACTATTAACAAATAACAAATAAAAAATGATGATGCAAATGATTAGAACAACTACAACAACAATAAATACAATGGTAATATAGCATCTCAAATCAAGAAGAAAGAAGTTTAGCAATGGTTATTATAGTGCATATATTTATCCTCAAAATAATTCTTTGGGTTACAAGATACAGGCATGAAAGATTGATAAAACAATAAAATTTCCCTTTCAGAATTTTCTTTCTCTTTTTCTATGTCTATTGTAACTTTTGGGACTGATTTACTCTTTATGTTTTTTACACTAGTGAGAAAATTCAGTGTTTGAACATGCAAGTCTGATTTATTTCATTTAAGGGTATGGCTGCTAATTGCATCCATTTATCTTGAAAAGCCTCAAGTTTGTCATTCTTTAAGGCTGAGTAGTACCCTATTGTTTAACAATACCACAAATTTTTTTTATCTGCTCCACAGTTGATAGACATTTGAGTTTTTCCAAAATCTGGCAATTACAAACTGCAGTTCTATAAACAGGCATGCACATGTATCACCGTGGCATGATGTTTTCAATTCCTCTGAGAAAATACTCAGAAGGAGAATAGCTGAGTGAAATGGAACCTATAACTTTAGCTTTTGAGGAATCTCCACACTGATGTCAACAGTGGTTGTACCAGTCTACACTTTCTCCAACAATGGACAAGCATTCCTTTTCCCACACAGTACATCCCGCATTTGTTAGTGGTTAATTTCTTTAGGTTAGCCATTGTTATAGGAGTGAGATGTTATGTCAGTGTTCTTTTTAATTTGAATTTCTCAAATGATCAATAATATTGAATATTTTTCCATGTATTCATTTATCATCTGTATTTTTTCATCTGAGAATTGTGCATTTATCTCAGATGCCCATTTTTGGATTGGGTCTTTAAATTTGAAGGGTCATATTTTTTTCAGTTCTTTTTACATTTGAGATAGATGTCTTTTGTCAGAGTGATAGTTGGCAAACTCTTTTCCCAAACTGGATTTACTTTTCACTTTGATATATTTGGATGTGAAAAAACTTTTTACTAAATTTAAAGGTAGCAAAATCCTACAAAACAAGACAGGACAAAGCCTATAAAAACAAAGCAGTGAAATTTGCACAGAATTTTGAGGTAGGACTATAGCAAAACAACAATGAACATATAGTATGTCCTGTTAGCTTTACAGGAGGTTTCCATTTTATTGGACATAACAAACTCAAACAAAAAAAAACAGAATAAATGCAATCAAAAGAGTATATTTAATGCAAAGAAATTAATTAGACAAAAAATAAACAGCGAGAACAACTCTGGACTGCCAAAACAAGAAAGTAAGAAATCCTCCATATTTCCTATACTGTATACAGTATAGGAAACTATACTGCTGGCCCAAGAGCTGCAGTCAACCAAAAAATTGAAGCATTCACTTGTTTTTGTACCTCAGTTGCTATCAACTAAGCCTGTCCTCCAAACATACTGGTTTTTTTGGGGGTTAGTGGGAATAGTTCTCAATTATTAGTCCACACTGTGGTAAGTTCATGAGAAGTGCTATCTGAATTCTCTCCTTGTGGGCCCCACATGGCTTGTGTGGCTTACCAGAAAGGATGACTATTTGTCTTCTTAGTGTGCTCCTCCCAATCATAGCATGGGTAGTTGTTAGAAGGCCCTGACTTCTGTCTTCCTGGCCCCCATAAGGCTTGCACAGATTACCAGAAAGACTGGTTATTTTTCTTCTTTCACACTGATTTTTCTAAATATCAACTTTGTAGTATAATTTGGAGTCTGAGATTGTAATGCCTATTGTTTTGTCTTTATTGCCCAGGATTGCCTTTGCTATCCTAGGTCTATTCTGTTTCCATAGGAAATTTAGGACTGTATTTTCTAGATCTTAGAGGTGTGCTATTGATAATTTGATTAATATTGCATTAAATTTTGTAATAGTTTTGGGATTATGACTATTTGGGATTATAACTATCACAATGTTGGGTATTCCTATCTATGAGCAAGGGATATCTCTCCATTTTCTAATAACTTCGATCTCCTTTTCCAGAGTAGTGTAGTTTTCAATGTAGAGGTCTTTTACAACTTTCTTGAAATTGCTTCCTAAATATTTCATATATTTAATGTTACCTTGAAAGGTGGGGTTTCACCATTTCTCTCTCAGTGAGTTTGTTGTTTTGTACAGGAATACTGTTGACATTTTAGTATTGACTTTGTAACCAGCTATTCTACTAATTTGCTTGTTAGGTCTAAAAACCTGTTGGTGGAGTTCTTGGGGTCATCTATATAGAATATCACATTATCTGTGAATAATAATTTAAATTATTCCTTTCCTCTCTTTATTCCTTTTGTTTTTCTCTCTTGTCTAATAGCTCTGGCTAACATATCCAGAACTATTTTGAATAGGAATGGTGATAATGGATAACCTGGTGTTGTTCTTTAAATTAGCATCAAAATTTTTAGTTTTTGAGCATTAAAAACAGTTATTGACATAATACATTATAGAATCTTATAATGCTTTGTGTTATTCAAACATTATTTGAAACAGTCATTATTTGGGTGTTGGCAGGAATCTTTCTCAAGTTCTTACAGGGACCCTCCTTGCTTAGGCTCATTGTTTTCTGTCTGTGATTCTAAGTGTGGACATGAAATTCCCAAGTTTGGTTTCTATGTTGTACTATACACAATTACATTGAGAAGTCCTTTTCATTTTATGTGTGTTGCATGCACTTCAGGCTGTCTCATTTTGCCTGTCTCACTTTCTTCCTCCTTACTCCTCCAGCCTTTGATACAACTTAGCTCTTTGTCAATCCCCTTCTCTACCTCAGCTCTGCTCTTCTCTCCTCTTTGTCTTCCCTATCCTCCCTCATGAATCCTTGCTCTAGGTTTTGCTTTCTTTCTTTTTCTTAGGACACTAGAAACACTATAGAGAAGATCTGTAGGTTCTTAAGAAAAAAAACTTGAAGAAACAGATTTAGTTACCCAGTATAGCACATTTCAGTTCATGAAAGGAAATAAAATGTCCAATTTGATCATGGTGCCTGATGCTTATATTACTGAGGATTTCTCATGTATGAGAAAAGGTAAGAAAAAATACTCTGCTTTCAAAATTTTCATCCGACATAAAAGACATTCCTCTTGGTCTGAACAGAATATGCGTACTAAGATGCGTACTTAAGATTCCTTCTGGTTGGCCCAACTGTGTTGGTCATTAGATTCTGTTAAACTAAGGTACATTTCCTGTACATTTCCTGTACCTTTAAAAGCAATGGAACTGGACAAGATTACAGCATGTGGCTCATCCAAAAAGTGGCTTAAAATAGAAAGATTTATGTGTTAATTCACAATGTCCTGAAGTTTGAATGAGGATATCTAATCTCTGAGTGTTATAGACATTTTCTTCTGTACACAATTATAGACATCTTAAATGGCTGTTTCAGAACTTATATGTATCTATTTAATGATAAGATTTCTAGCTTTTAGAGATCACCCTTAATTTTACCTATTATTTGGAGTGGCCAGCCAAAGATGTTGTAAGAAGAATAAACAGTTTATTTGGGAGAGATGCACCAGACACAGAGGAAGACTATGCGGGGAATTTAGACCCATCTTAGGTGGGTCCCTTGGCAATATTTTTGCAACAATTGCTTTAGTGTGCAGGTCATCTGCTCTACTTCTCCTGATCTCTGCTGCCACTGAGCCTTGTGAAGTTACAATTTTATCTTTAAAATCTGTGTGAGCTGCTGGATTGTGAAAGCTATGAATGGATGTCAATTATCTGACACTAAGTTTAGGGGTAGTCCAAATCTAAAGATGATGTCTCCTAACAGCATAAACTGTATCATCCCTGAGTCCTTTGTATGACTCCTACTTGATAATGCTTTGTAGTATTCTAAGGGATTTGCTGCATTTTATGCCAGTATCTTACTGTGTATTTTTGCATCAATATTAATTAGAGAGATTGGCCAGTAGTTCTGGTGGGGTTTCTTGGTTTGTTTTTGTTTTTAATTGGATGTCTCTCTGGGTATGGTATCAGGGTACTACTTACTTTGAGGCATCATTTTGTAAGTTTTGTTTCACTTTTAATTACACTAAAGTGTTTGAGTATGAGTGGCTTTAGTTCTTCTCTAAATTTTTGTAGAATGCCTGATGTAAATCATCAACACATGCACTTAACTTTGTTCATAATTTTTTAAATTTCATTTCAATTTCATTTAATGATATTTCATTATTTGGAATATTTATATCTCATGTATCTAGGAATCTCTCCAATTCTACTGGTTTTTTTTCATTATTTAGAGTACAGGTTCTTGAAGTAGGCTTTCATAATTTTCCACATTTCCACAAGACTGTTTTATTTCACAATTTTCATTTCTCTGATGAGAGTCACTAGAGCTTTAGCAATTTTTCTTTCCTTTGAGTCATGTGGTGGGTCTCAGGGGATCTGTATGACACACAGCTTGGAGCAAGGTACTGGCACATCCACTGAGGACACACTCTGGCTTTGCTGGATGCTCCAGAGGGCCTGAACTCCTCCCACAAAACCCAGGTTTAGATTGTGCCACACTCAGAGTTGTGTTCTGCCTAGCCACCTGGGTCCCAGAGTTCTTGAACTCCACCTAAACTGGCACTAGACTCTGGTGAAATATTTTGGGGAGCATCTCTACTAGCCGCCTGAGTCACATAGGTTCTCAACTCCATTGAGCAGAGTTCTAAGCCCCAGCAACACAGTCCTGGAGTCTGTCTCTGCTAGCATCAAGAAGATCCAACCTCTAAACAGCACTGTATCCCAGAGCAATCCAGTTAGGTATATGAGGGGAACACCTGTCCTTTCTCACTGGCCACAGATCATAAGGATCTGGTGCCATAGGTCAGAGATGCAACCTTGCTAGCCATGGGGATATAAAAGAATTGAAATTCTGCCCAGTGGAGCCATCCAGTGCAATCCATCAGAAGGATGCCTGAGAAGTCACATGATTTCTAGAGGAAAATGACAAAATTAAAGAGCAAGAGGCTGTCTCAGGCCTCCAGCACACTGAGAACAAATCCAAGAGACAATGAAATGAAGGGCACTGGAAATTGTACTACTGAACGTTTTGAAATGATAGAGAATGAAGCAAAGAAATAATTCCATGCAGTTAGAGAGGAAATTCTGTCAGAAATAATCTCACAAGTAAAAAATGGAGTAACAAATATTATGATAGAAATGTTCACAGTTTCTAAAGAAGATCTAAACAAAAGATAGAAGAGATAAAGGAGGTCACTACATACTTTTTAGGGTAAACATTCATGAGAGATAGCAATCATGAATATATATGCACGAAATATAGGATCACTCAACTATGTAAGACGAATTTTAAAAGACATAAAAAAACAAATAAACAATAATACAGCTATAATGTGGTACCTCACACCCCATTTTTGCAAAGAGACAGATCAACCATACAAAAAAATCAACAAAGAAATAACAGAAAAATTCAAACATGATAAAATGGACTTAGTAGATATGTACAAAGTATTCCAGCATACTCTATTTTCTGCTACACAAATGTCATTCTGTAATATAGATATGTACTAATTCACAGAGCATTCTCAACTAAATTCAATGTAATTAAAATAATTCCATGCTTATTATCTGACCATACCCAAATAAAATTGCAAATTAACAGGAAAAAATGAATAAGAACACCATAAACACATTGAAACCATATAACAGTTTCATAAACAACCAGTGAGTCTCAGAAAAAAATTAGACAATAACTACAATGGAAGAAAAATTCAAATACAAATTATGAGAACCTATGGACACAATTTATAGAGAAAATTTATAGAACTAAACTCCCACATTAGATAAATGGAAAGAACACACATAAATAAATTAATTTTGTACCTCAAACTTCTAGAACAATAAGAGCAAGTCAAGCACAAAACCCAAAGAAGGTAAGAAAATATGAATATCAGAGCAGAAATTAATGCTTTTGAAACTAAGAAAACAATACAAAGAATTAATGAATTGAAGAGTTAGTTCTATGAAAGAATAAATAAAAATGATAAGGCCCTATCCAACTTGATCAAAAAGAGGAAAGAAAAAGCTAAATTCCATGCAAGAAGAAATAAAAGGTTTGAAATCACTACCTACATTGTAGAAATACAGAACATCATCAATACCTACTTCAAAAACCTCTTATTGGTATGACAAAACTGAAGAAATGGACTGATTCCTAGAAACATATGAAATACCAAAGCTGAATCAAGAAGATGTGTGCTATGGTCAGATAGTATGCATGGGACAATTTAATACCATTGCATTTAGTTAAGATTACTTTATGGGTTAATATATGGACTATTTTGGAGAATAACTCGTGCAGCTGACAAAAACATATATTCTGATGTGATGGGGTGGAACAGTCTGTAAATATCCACTAACACCTGCTTACAGGTATGATGCAGTTCTGTTATTTCTTTGCTGACTTTTTGTCTAGTTTGCCTATTTCTTTGTGATAGTGGTGTGTAAAGTTTGCCTATCACAATTGTGTTCTTGTGTATTTTGTTTTCATGTCAAGTAGTATTTGTATTATATAGTTGTGTGCTCCTGTATTTGGTGAATTTATATTTATAATTGCTAGTTCTTCCACTTGTAGTTTTCCACTAATAAGTATGCAGTGGCCTTTATCTCTTTTAATGTTTGTAGGTTTGAAGTTCACATTGTCTGCAAATGAGTAGCCACCCCTGCTTTTTCTGGGTTCCTGTTGCATGGAATAATTTTTTCCATTCTTTGACTTTTAACCTGAGTTTCTTTTTGAATCAGATGCATCTTGTATACAGTATATTGTCTCTCTAGTGAAAAAAATAATAAGAATGGACACAATCATGGTATCCAAAAAGTATAATATATATAAAAGTTTAATAGATATAATAGATATTGTAAAAGGGAAAGGGAAGGAAATTTCTCTAAATGATGTAATGGTATATATATTGTGTTAAATAGATGACCATATTACTGAGTTTTTGGTAGATAATTTAACAGAATAGTTTGTACTGTCAGTGTTTGAGTGTCTAGCCACTTTTTATGCATGACTTTTTAACTTTAACAAGTATTGCTAAAAATATGTAATGTATCAACTAGCGATTTTATGATGTTAATTTTTTGAACTCTGTATTCTACTTTTCTTCTTGTTTTTTCAATTTTGTTTTTTTCAATTTTCTTTTCTTTCTGTCTTAAAATAAAAATAGAATATGTGTAATGGTTTAATAACCTAAATTAATTTCATTAAATTGAAAATGTAATTAAAACATTACCAACACAAAAAGCCCAGGTCCTGATGTATTCATAGCAGAATTATATAAGAAATTGAAAGAAGACTTAATAGCAAAATTCCTAAAATTCTTCAATGAAATTAAATAGGAAGTCATTCCCATTAACTCATTTCTGGAAGAAAGTATTATGCCAATACCAAAACCAGAGAAAGACACAACCAAAAAACAAAATTACAGGCCCCTATTTCTAATGAACATAGATGCAAAAATTCTCAATGAAATACTGGCAAATAGAATGCAACAAGACATCCTGAAGATTATACACCATGAAAAAATGAAATTCATTGTGGGAATACAGAGATGTTTCAACATATGCAAATCAATAAACATAATACACCACATAAACAGAGATATGGACAATAACTGCATGGTCATCTAAGTAGATGCAGAAATAGCTTTTGACAAAATCCAATACTCATTCATGATAAAATCCTTAGAATTAGAATAGATGGTCTCTACCTCCATCTGATCAAAGCCATATGTAATCAACAAACAGCCAACATCTTACTAAAAGGACAAAAACTGAAAATTTCAACCTAAAATCAAGAACAAGACAAGGATGTCTCTTACCACAACACCTATCCAATATAGTTCTAAAAACATTAGCCAGAGGAATTAGGGAAGAAAGAGAAATAATGATAGGAAAGAAAGAACTTACATTCTCATTATTTGCAGATGATGTTACTCTACACAGAAGACACACAAAATTCCATTGAAACTCTCCTAGACATAAGAACCAAATTCAGTAATGTAGCAGGATACAAGGTCAAAACATAAAAATCAGTAGCATTACTGTATACAAGCAACAACTCATTGTAAGACAAATAAGAGAAACCACCCTCTTTATTGTAGGATTCAAAAGCATGAAATACTTAAGAGTGAATCCAACAAAGAATATAAAAGATTTACACATTGAAAATTACAGTATTCTGAAAAAAGTGATCAAAGAGAAATTTAAAAAATGGAAAGACATCTCTTGCTCAGAAATAGGAAGAACAAAATTTGTGAAAATGTCCATTCTCTGAAAATTTTTATGCAGATTCAATGCAATTCCAATGATAATACAACTTTCATACCTCAGATATCTAGAGAAATTAATCCTAAAATTCATCAAGAAACAGAAGTGACCTAGAATAACAAAGTAAATTCCTGGCAACAAAGGTAAGGCAGGAGACATCATAATCACTGACTTGTAATTATATTAAAAATCTACTATGACAAAATCAGCATGCTCAAAGGGATATTACTCAGCTATAAAAAGGATGATCTTGAGGCTTTTCTAGGTAAATAGAGGTAACTTCAGACTATCCTCATAAGTGAAATAAATAAAAGTCATATTTGTAAATACCACATTGTCTCTCTAGTGTAAAAAATAATAAAACCTGAAGGAGTAACAAGATCCAAAATGTATAACACATATTGCAATAATTAAAGGGAAGGAAAGTGCTCTAAAGCATATAATTCTATATATGTTTAAGTGTGTAAGATAACCATATTACCAAGTTTTTGTTGGTGTATTGAACAGTATGATGTGTACTAGCACTGTTTCATTTTTTGTCCACTTTTTGTGCTTTGAATTTGTAACTGGAACAACTCTTTCTAAGATGACAATATGTAATATATCAGCTACTGATCTGAGTGTTATTTTTTGAAATTCTGTATTATTTCTACCCTTTTTTGTGTTTTTTTTCTCTTAATTAAAAAGATAAAAAATTTAAAAATAACTTTAAAGTCAACATGGTATTGGAATAAAAAGAGACCTGAAGATAAATGGAGTAAATTAGAAGATACAACCACAAATTTAAACACACTCAGCCAACTCATCTTTGACAAAAATGCCAATCATGTTCACTGGAAGAAATATAGTCTCTTGAATAAGTTGTGCTGGAAAAATGTCCTCTGCATATGCTAAATCTAAAACAGGATCCACATCTATTATCATGCACTGAAGTCAAGGTGAAGTGGACCAAGTATCTATATATTAAAACAGAAACACTAAATCTACTGGAAGTCAAAGTAGGTAAAAATCTTGATAATATATGTGTAGAAAAAGAATTCATGAACAAAAATCCAACTGCAGGGGGAAAAACTTCAACATCAATTGTCATTTGAGAAATGCAAATTAAAGCAACAATGAGATTCCAACTCACCCCAGAAAGAATGGCCAACATCAAGAAATCAATCAACAGCAATGTTGGAGGGATTATAGGGAGAAAGGAACTCTTCTCCATTGTTGGTGGTAGTGTAGACTTGTGCAACTACTGTGGAAATAAGTGTGGAGATTCCTCAAAACCTGGGATTAGAGATTCCATTTGATTTAGCTATCATGCTCCTTGTTCATTTTAACAGAAGAAGTGAAAATATATCACCGTATATATGTGAACCCATGTTTATAGCAGCACAATTTGTTATAGCCAAATCTTGGAAACAATCCAAGTGACCACACTTGAGTATTACTCAGATATAAAGAAAGATTACTTCAAGACATTTATACATAAATGGACATGACTTGAGACCATATTCCTAATTGAAATCATACAAACTCACATGTGTAAATACTGTATTCTCTACCTAAAATAAGAAACTGAAAAATTAAGTATGTTCCAAAATCTACAAAACATACTGTGTAAAGGTACTTAACTGTACAAAGAGGAAAACTAATTAGAACAAGGGAAAGAGAAAAGAAGGAGGAGAAAATAAAATGGAAAAATATATATGTACACAAATTTGTCTTTTATATATGATATATATATATGAGAGCTAAAATAAATATATATATTATATATATTATATAGATATGAGAGCTAAAATGAGTATACTACAAAGTATATTAGTTATTGTAAAATGACAGTCAATACTTATAGGTTTAGATCCATTTTACATGTGTATATCTTTTAATCTAAGCAATCCTCTTTAGGGCAACAATATGCAATATTACAATCATTGTCAAATTCCTATCATCTTATTTTGTAAACCTATAGTGATACTGTATTACATTATTTATTTTTGTTTGTTTGTACTGCTTTTTGTTTTTCTTTTCTGTGTCTTTGTAATCTTAAATTTAAAAAAAATTATTTACCCTTTTGTAAGAACCATCGTTTCAGTTCATACTTTGTATTGCTTTCTTAGTGAGTTGCATTAATTTATACTTTGATATTTATAATTTCCTCTTTTGTGTGAGATTTGAATTTGATTAGTTCTTGCTTTTGTAAAAGTCTGATATTCAACATGAAGTTATTTATGTGAGCTCATTCTGTTCTTCTGATGTAAAAATTTACTGCTATAAATTTCCATCAAATGACTTTTTTTCATTGCATCCCATATGTTCTAGTAGGCTGCAACCTCATATTCCTTTAGTTGTACACAATATTTAGCTTCTTTAATTTTCTCTGTGACTCATGGGTTGTTCAGGATGGTGTTGTTCAATCTCTATGTGTTTATGTATTTTTTGTAGTTTATTTTGCTGCTGATTTTCAATTTCATTAAACTGTGTTCAGATAACATTAATAGGATAAATTTAATTCCTCTGCATTTATTTAAGCATGCTCTATGTGCTATTATGCATTCTATTTCAGAGAATGTCCCTTGTGCACCTGAGAAAAATGTTTTATCTGAAGTTGTTGTATAAAACTCTCTGCAAATTTGTAAGACCCCATTTGTTCACACGTTTGTTTTAATTTTGATATTTTTTGTGAATGTATTCTAGATTATCTATTTAATTGTGAAAGTGGGATATTGTGATCCCCTTACATAACTGTGTTATTGCTAATGTCATTCTTCATGACTGATATTTGTTTTGTGTCTTTGGATCAGTTGGTGTTTGGTGCATATGTATATATGATTGTTATGTCTTCTTGAAATATTCTGTTAACAAAAATATAGTCACCTTTGTCACTTTTGATGAGGTTTGACTTCAACTGAACAATGTATGCAAATAAAATATCTACTCATTCAATTTTTCTGGAATTCTGTCACATGGAATATTATTTTCCATCCTTTCACTTTTAGCATATGCATAGTTTTTTTTTTTTAGTTAAATGCATTTCTTGAAGGAATCATATTCATGGATCTTAATTTTTGGTCCATTCTGTCAGTCTGTTTCTTTCCATTGGTGACTTGAGACAATTTTCATTGATGGTTATAACAGATATATATTGGCCTACTTTTCACATATCATGTTTTTCTTTTTGATTCCTTATCTTAACCCTGTATTTAATTGCTTGCCCCGCCTGCTCATTTCTCTCCCTTGGTGTACTTGAGATTGTGGCTTTAAATTTTGTATCTAATATATGTTTCAGAGCATTCAGAAGAGATGATTTACTGGTTATGGATTTACTGAGTTGTTCTTTGTCATGGAAATATCCTATTTATGCATCAATTTTGCAAGGTACCTCAATCTAGAGTGGAAGTTGTTTTCTATTATAGTTTGAGATCCTTCACTCCAAGTTGTCCTTGATGTGGGATTTGAATTCAGAAGTCCTCTACTATTCTGATGGACCTTGTAGAGGATTTATTTTCTCAAACTGTTTAACAATCTATTTGTACTGAATCTGGTATTTTAATTATTATATATCTTAATACATATTTATTTTGGGCTTAGATCTGTAGAGTTCTGTACACTACATTTTATATACATTAAATTCTTTCTTTTTTATTTTAGCAAAATGAAATAAAACAAAATGAAACAGAATACAGCCAATCAAAACAAAATAATGAGAGTGAAACAAAAGTACAAAACAATAATGGCTACCATAATGCCTCTTGTTTTTTTCAAAATATCTGCCCATTCCAGCCAACAAAATAAAACCAAACAAAAAACACCAGAATTAAACCAATCAAAACAAAGTAATGAACGTGATTCAGAGCTCTAAAACAACATATTACAAAAACAACATTGGTTACAGTAATATACGTTTTCATCTTCAAATATAGTTGGCCATATCATTAGATATAATACAATCAAACAGAATGAAACACAATGAAAAAAAAACTAAACAAGTTCGAGCACTGTATACAATACACAACTTCAAACCAAGATAGTAGGAAATCAACAATGTCTACCACCTTTCCTTTTTAAAACCTTTCCTGATCTTTCATTTTCACTATATTTGTTTTACATTTTTGATTTCATGAGTTCATTCAGATTTGAACACAATGTTCATTCATGTAAGTCTGAAAAATTTCACCCATCATCATGATCTCAAGTTGCATCCATTTACCAATAACAGCCTAGATATCATCCCCCTTCATAGCTGAGTAGCTTTCCAGTGTATCAAAATACCATGTCTTCCTTAGGCATTCTCCAGCTACTTCTGCTGCTCCTGCTTTTTCTGCTTCCCTGTCTCATGGAGCATTGTTTTCTCTCCTTTGACTTTCAGTCTATCAATTTTGTTTTGAGTTGAATGTGTTCCTTTTGTACAGTATATTAATGGATCTTCAGTGCTACTTGGGACCAAGTAAGGACTGCCTAATGTTCCCAATTCAATTGGGAAAATTCCCTGTAACACAAAAAGCTATACCCCATCCAAGAAACAACTCATACTTTGCATTCAACTGTCTCAAGGGAATACAGAAAAATAATAGCAAAAAAGCAAAATGCAAAAAAAATCCCAGCTCATTCCAAACAAGCCTAGGAGACATGTACATAGAAGAAAATGTAAAGCATATATCTGAAACTCCTAAATTAATAGCAACTGCAGTAAAGAAACAACCCCATGAAGCCTTAAAGGAACTCAAATCACAAATAATCTGACAGGTAATACAAGAAAACATAAATGTAATGAAAGAAATCCTGAACATATCTAAAGAAGACATAGTTTTAAAATAGTGGAACACAACAAAACACTTGAAACCTTAAATGATCAATATAAGAAAGAACTACAATGCATGAAACAGATTCAAAGGCATACTCAGGAAATCAAAAATTCCATCAAAACCTGGCAAAATCATGTCAATGCATGTGAAGACAGATATTTGGATGCCAAAGATAAGTTTACAGCTAGTGAAGAGAAAAGGAAAGATTTTTTAAAAATAACAAGGAGTCATGGAATAATAATAATTCAACAGTTGCAACATGATGCAAAGAAAAAAATATAATATTAATTGCTGTAAATGAAAAAGAATGTGATAACTCAAATGATATAAAAAGACTATTTATAGAAATAATAACTCAAGAAAGCAGCATCTCAGGCTCTCTTTGGGACCCGAAACTCCCGGACCCATAGATTGGCCTGGGCTGTTTGGATCGAAAGTCTGCGCAGACCTGCATCTCAGCGAGACTCTTTGGGGCTGGTAGGCCCACCCTTCATCTGCAGGGAACTGCCTAGAGATCGGCATCTGGGCCAGGTCTGTTTGGGCCCGTAGCCCCAACCTTCACACACAGGAAGTCTCACAGAAAGCAGCATCTCAGGCTGTCTCTTTGGGACCCGAATCTCCCGGACCCGTAGAGTGGCCTGGGCTATTTGGATCGAAAGTCTGCGCAGACCTGCATCTCGGCCCAACTCTTTGGGACTGGTAAGCATGCCCTTCATCCACAGGGAACTGCCTGAAGATTGGCATCTGGGCCAGGTCTGTTTGGGCCCGTAGCCCCGCCCATCACACCCAGGAAGTCTCCCAGAAAGCAGCATCTCAGGCTGTCTCTTTGGGACCCAAAACTCTTGGACCCGCAGAGTGGCCTGGGCTGTTTGGATCAAAAGTCTGCACAGACCTGCATCTTGGCGTGACTCTTTGGGACTGGTAAGCATGCCCTTCATCCACAGGGAACTGCCTTGAGATCGGAATTTGGGCCGGGTCTGTTTGGGACCATAGTCACACACTTCACGCCCAGGAAGTCTCCCAGAAAGCAGCATCTCAGCCTGTATCTTTGGGACCCGAAACTCTCGGACCCACACAGTGGCCCGGGATGTTTGGATTGGGAATATTGTGGAGACTGGCATCTTGGCCAGGTCTGTTTGGGATTGTGGACTTTTCAGAAACCAACATTCTGGCCTGACTCTTTGGGACCTGTAGACCCTTCACTCGCAGGGAACCTCCTGGAGACCTGCCTGAGACACGGCATGGAGGCCTGTCCTGCCTGAGATTCCACAGGCTCCAGGGTGGCCACACCCAGCATTCGCCTTACAACTTAGGGAGCCAGGAGCCCACAGAGGGGAGTTAGGACACTGTGAGGAAGCCAAGAGCCTGTGGGGGAGCCACTGCCCTTCCAGGAACTGAGGGTTTAACAGGTAATTTGCCATATAAGTAGAGAAAGCTTTGGAACACCACTCAAAGTAAGGAAATACAGAAAAATGACAAAAGGCAAGACCAAAAGGCAGGCTCAAAGCCCTAGCCCTAACCAAGAAAGCTTAGAAGCTGTGTACATAGAAGAAAAAAGAAGCCATAGACCTGAAATGTCTGAAATGATATCAAATGAAATAAATATGCAAATAGGGAAAGCTATGGAGAAATTCAAACCAGAAATACTTGCCCAGGTAAAACAAGAATTGATAAAAACAGTGAAAGAAATAGTGAACACATTTAGTAAAAACACAGCTAAAAAATTAGAGGAACAAAGCAAACAGATAGAATCCCTCAAAGAACAATATAAGAAACAAACAGAATGCATAAAGCAGATTCAAAGAGACATACAGTAAATCAAAAATACTATTGAAAGCTGTAAAAACTGCCTCAATAAAAGTGAAGACAGAATTTCAGACCTCGAAGTTAAGATTGCAGCCAGTGAGCAGGAAAGACAAGATCTATTAAAAATAACAAAGAATCAGGAAATAACAATTCAACACCTGCAAGATGATGCAAAGAAAAATAACATAAGATTAATAGGGATAAATGAAAAAGAAGGGGATGGCCCAAATGATATCAAGAGGATATTTACAGAAGTAATAGCTGAAAACTTCCCAAACATGAGGAGAGAAACAGACATCTGGATAAGTGAAGCATATAGAACACCAAACAGCCATAACCAAAATAAACCTACACCCAGACACAAAATAATCACCATCCCAGAAATCCAACATAAGAATAGAATACTAAAAACTGTTAGAGAGAAAAGACAGATCACCTATAAAGGAAAAACTATCAGAATCACGGCAGACTTCTGAACACAAACAATGAAATCAAGAAGAGCATGGAGTGAAGTCTTTCAGATCCTAAAGGAAAACCACTTCCAACCCAGACTGACATACCTTCCAAAACTGTACTTCAAAATGGATGGAGATATAAGATACTTCCATGACAAAGAATAGCAGAAGATCATCATGAACACCAAACCAAGCCTACAAAGAATACTGAAAGACATTCTAGATACACACGGGAGAAAACCACCAAGCAAGGCAGACAATTAAACAGAATCAAAAGCTAAAGATACAACAGCAGAAAAATAACATGTCAATAATAAACCAATATATAACAGTTACAACCATTAATGTAAATGGCCTCAACTCACCAATCAAAA
>PVJX010011066.1:0-54725 GCA_004027295.1 Dolichotis patagonum | reverse complement strand
ATGGACAGCTGTTTTGAGGAGAATGAGAGACATTATGACAGCCATTCATGGCTTCCCTAATGTCTGGTCTTGAAGACCTGTAATGTCCCCCTCGTCCTGCTCAGATCAATTCCATACTAGGTTGTTTCATGTGAATTCCCTATATGTGACAATCTGGACAACTATTTGGAAGAAAACAAGAGTCAATATGATAGAGAGTAAATATCTCCAATTGTCTAGCTTTGAAATTTATGTCTTACATTGCTTTCTTGTGATCCACATTGCTCTGTTTTGTTGTGTTTAATTTTACATATAATTGCATGTATATTTGAGTGGGTAAGATGGATGACCATATTGTTGTCTTTGTCAGATCGTGGAGCAGAACTGTTAACAGTCTCACTGATTCAATGTTTACTTTACATGTTTTAACTTTGTAATTAGAACAACTATTTCAAAGAAGTCAGTATGTAATTAGTCAAGTAATAATTTCTTAGGTTTTATTGCTGTTGTACTCCTCCTTTTTTCCTTGAAATACTGTATTGTCACTACCCTTTATTCTGTTTTATTTTGCTTTGTTTTTTTCCTCTTTGAATAAAAAAAAAAAAAGAAATAGGGAACCAGTTCACAGTGGCCAAAAGGTAGCAAAGCAACACGAGAAGGGGAAGGCAAGCCTCTTTCTGTCACTTACATTGTATTCAGTTTACTTGCATTAGGGTGGTGTCAATCCAATCAGTGGACTGATACAGGAATCACCCACTCTTAGTCCCAGTCCCCTTAATTCTAGCTTTGCACTATGAGTCACACACAATCTAAATGCAGCCACTTGTAAAAAATTCCCCATCTAAAACTTCATGAGGATTTTCAGGGACATCTAGACACCAACTATAACAAGTACCATCTGGGAGAAAGACAGATGCTGGGGTGGGTGATGTCCCCAGACTGCTCCAGAAATCTTCACGCAGACTGTCCTCCATGGGAAGAAAAGTACCAGGTTCCTCAAGGCACTGTCATCCGTCTCCAGGCCCTTACTGAGTCCCAACAGGCCTGTGGGCCATCAAGGAAGAAGAATCTATCAGTGAAGATAAACAGCAAGAGAGCAACAGCAGAAAACTGCCCTGTCTTCCACAACCACGCCACCTGTGTGTTTTGGCCACACATAGTAAGCAGATGCCCAGGCTGAAGGTGGGTTATATCAAAGTTAGAGATTGCTCAGACTTGTGTTTCTCTCCCAGACTTTAACAGGTAAACATGGATGGGGACCCTAAGAAAATAAAAGACTCAATTCACATTTCAACCCACCTTGGGTTAATGTGTCTATACTTAATAGAAAACTAGAGTGTTTTGATGGGGATAAGGGACATGCAATAAATGATACAAAATTGAAATCTTGTCTTAGAATCTCAACTGCATAGAGGTACAGTCTCCCAGGAAGGGCAGGAATCCTTAAGGTGGAATCTCTGTCACTTAACAGGTTTTATGTGAACCATTCAATGAAATGGGAAACTCAGTATTTTCCCAGCCCAACAGTTGTAGCACTGACTGAGGGGATGCCTCCATTTATTACTCCGAGGGCCCACCATGGATACTTCACATGACTCACTTAATAGGAAACAGAAGAGGGAGTTCTATAGTCCTCCTTGGAAGATGGGACAGCTAAAGTTCCCAGAAGTTCAGCAAATTAAGTTACTGAATTTGGGTTTGAGTTTAAGGATCCTTTACCCATGAAGCCAATTAGGGTCCCAGGCCCACAAAAGCATCACAGCAGAGGAGGAAAACAAAATGCCCAGGCACCTGCTCACTTACGAGAATCACGCTTGAAGAAGAGAACACGACAAAGCCAAGCTGCCCTTCCAGCCCAATCCTGGGGCTACAAAGCACCAAGCTACAAAGGGCTTGCTGAGTGGGTCTAGAGCCAGGATCTGGTACTTCTTTCCAGAAGCCAACAAAAGCACATGCTGCCAAGACAAGATGTGCCACCAAACTGCATGTGAACAAATCCCCAGATGGGACCAATGCGGGGCCAGGACGTGGGATGATTCCTTGGTGTCTCTCTAACACACTAGTTCTCTAATTTCTGTGGGCATCAGAAACACCTAGAACGATTATTAACCTGAGGTGCCTGGACTCCATTTCACGGCAAATCTGGGGTGGTCTGAGACTGCATTTCTAGCAAGTTCCCAGAATATGGAGCAGGTGCTGGGTTGGGGTCTAGACTTTGAGAATCATGGCTCCAACGAGAAGATTTCAGGTAAGCAGAAAGTAGTCATTCACACTCCAAGCAGAAATGAGGAAAGCCCTTAAAAGACAAAGACAAAGGCAAAGGTATCCTATTCACGAATCTACACAAATCTTATTACAAACACAATGAAGCTAGATGTAGTGGCACACACCTGTAATCTCAGCACTCTGGAAGGCTGAAGCAGGAGGATCCGAAGTTTGAGCAACTTAGCAAGTTAGTGACAATCTGTCTGGAAAGAAAAAGTCTGGGATGTAAGTCAGTGCAAAGGCCCTGGGTTGAGTTTCCAATTATGAAAAAAGAAAAGAAAAAACAAAACAAAACACGGAGTCATTTCTTTCATGTAGAGTTCAAGACCTCTCAGATCTGGCTTTTGAACTCCTACTCACACTTTGACAACAAGCACCAATACCCAGTCCACAGGAGACACTCTCTTGTTACCCCTCATGCCCTTCCTTCCCTCCCCTTTTAGGTCCATATCTAACAAATCTTCAGAAACAACCCTCAAACTTCCAGTCGACAAAGGCATGGATCTCAGACAAAGGCACTGAAGCCACTCCGTGAATTGAGGACAGTCCTTCAACTCACTGTGCCACAGCAAATGGAATTTGTGTGCAGCAAGAAGCAGCTTTGACCTCCACCAAACCTAAAATAACTAGCTCAAAATGGATTGCAGACCTAAATGTAAGATCTAAAACTACAAAACTTCTTAAAGAGAACATAGGAAGAAGTATCTCTGACCTTGGATTATGCAAAGGTTTCTTGCCTATGACACCAAAGGCATAATTTATAAAAGAAAGGGGAAAAAAAACCCTGATAAATTGGATTTAAAACTTCTGCTCCCCATGAAGAAAATAAAAAGACAAATCATAAACTTGGAAAAAATATTTATATATCATATACCTGACGAAGGGCTTGTATCTATAATTCATGAAGCATATTTACAACTCAATAAGAAGACAACTACCAACTTGGTCAAAACAGGGGGCAAAGGCTAGGGTGTCTTGCACAGGTAGAGTGCATGCCTGGCAAACACAAGCCCAGGCTGGATCGCCAGCATGGTAAAAAGAAAACAAGAGCAACAACAAAGTGGGCAAAACACACACTTCTCCAAGCACCACCGCAAGTGACTCACAGATACCGAAGAATATGCCATCCTTAGATGCCTGGGAAACCAACCTGAAACCAAAGTGAGACAATGCTGCTTGTCAACCACAAAATGCCAAACTGAGACCTCACATAAAGGAACCTTTTGAGGGTCTTGCAGTGAGAGTTTTACTGCCACCCTCATGTCTTCAGGGCCACTGGCCTCAGAGTCATTTACCTATGGCCCTCGGAAGTTGAGGCTCTCCCTCTCCAAGAGGCCCGGAATAGAGGCAGGTAGAGGTGGGAGAGACGTGGGGCTGGGGACAAACTGCTTTGGGTGTAAGCTTGAGCACAGGGGAACCTAAGTACCTCAAGCTAGTTTGTACTAAATAGTTGCAGACACCCTGCACTCAACTCACCCCACTCTCCCCAAGCTCTGAACAGTGTACAGCGAGTTAGTGGGGCTGTCTCTCCCTTGGAGGCCATAGTTTATCCCACCCTGACATTCTGACAGCAGCTCACCCTCAGTCCAGGGATGCATCACCCACCTGGATTTGGGAAGCACTCAAATCTAGCCAAGCCTCTAAGTGCCCTAAGGAGTATCAGCACACTGCCTCATCTTTCTCCCCAAGCATCTGGTGACCAGCTGGTAAGGCTTAATTATCTGTGAAGCCAGTGGCTTATAGGTGACCACATCACATCTTCATGGAACAGGTCCAAACCCCAGATAATAGAGCACCGTTATATTTCATTTAGAGCAACTAAAGAGAAGAGTGCAGGTGGTGCTTATAGTCTACTGAACCCCTGCAGATGGAAAGGCATGCATGTATATGTCAATTTCATGCTAGTCAGCTTGGGTAAGGGCTGAAGAAGGGAATGACATTGTTAAGCAGTCATTTGGTGTCTTCTGAGCAAGTCACAAGAGCACCTATGGTGTAGTTTTGGGGGGAAAAAAATCACTGAACATGATCAAGCACCTAGATCCCACTATTAAGGAGGGACAAAGAAGAAGGAAGAAGTCAGTGAAAAAGTTAAGAATCACCACAAGCATGCAACTGGCAGTGTTCCTAGCTGATGCAATACAAAAGGTACCAGAGAAAAGAGATGAATGGGAAACCATGGATGAAAAAGATATTTCACACATGCCAATTTCTTGAATTCTGATCCAAACAAGTATTAAAAATATGACATTGAGACAAATGAAAATTTGAGCAGTGAATAAATATTTGATGATACTAAGATATTATTCATTTTAAAGCATGATATTGTATGGTCTTTTAAAGAGTTCGAGCACTAAATATTAAACTGTTTACTGAGAAAATAATGACTTCTTGGGTTTGCTTCAAAAAAATACAGGACATGGGAAAGTAGGTAGGGAAGAACAACAGATCAACCATTAATTGCTATTTGCAGAAGTCGGGTGACAAGGATATGGTGGGGTCACCTTTAGTAGGTATCTGAAGTCCTCTAGAGACTGAAGAAAACGTAACTGCTCAGATGTCTGTGCCATGCTGCGGGCAAGCCCTTCTGCTTCCGCACTTTCATGGAACTCTCCTATCCCCAAGGCAGATGTGGCTGGATTCTTGCTCCGCACTGTACAAATGAGGCGCTGAATTCCAGAAAGCTGAAGATTGACCAAGGCCATGACTAAGAACCAGCATGCTTAGTCCAGAGACCTTTTTTCCACAAGATAAGACAAGCTATCTTGTCTTTTCCAAACAGGTGGGCAGGGACATCTGATGGAGAGTCAGACTCCAATCCTTAGGAAAAGAGGAATGAGCTCTATTTCCCAAACTCCTGGTACACTGTGGCTGAGAGAACACAGCATGGGGGTTCCCGTGATGAGCCTTGTCAAGACAATACAAGTCCAGGCCAGTACCTTCTCTCTGTTCCTTTTGTTCTGACCTAGCTCATTTCTGTCAAAGCCTGCCCAAGTCAGCCTAACACCTAGGGGAGTGCAGAGTAAGAGCCAGTATGCAGGGTTTAGGGAACATACCCTCCAAGTTGGAGAGCATGGGCCCTGGACTCAGGAGCAGAGCCACTGGCTTTCCTCACTGGTCAGTGCCTCCCCAGCAACAGCGGTGTTAGACAGAAGATCTTGGTGGCAAGAATACTCACAGATCAAAGAGACATAAGCACTGCTCTCAAAGAGCCTGAAGCCTGGCACTGGGGCTCTTGAACTTTGCAGCATGTCAATGGCTGGGAGGATTTCAATCTCCTAAGACCCAGGCTACACCCAATCAAGCAAGTAAGCAGAGGTGGGGTCAGGCATTCCTCTGTTTTGAGAAAATCTTCTGGTGATTACAATATGCAGCAAAGGCTGGGATCCTGTAGTCTGGCAGGTGTAATAATGCTAGGGCCCCACCCAAGAGATTCACTGTATCCAGGCAACTCAGAGCTGGTGGGAAATGGGGCTAGAGAAAGACGGTACCCCCACCTCCCTGCTTTGCCAGTTGAGTGCTTTCTGCTTTTCTTACATCATTCTGACTTGGCAAAGCATATCTCTGCTGTGCTTGCAAATCCCTGAGCTCTGCCCTGGCACCTAGAAAGAGATAGCAGGACAATGGGAGGAAGAAGGGATTTGCTCTCATTGCGGGAGTCCCACAGGTGCACCTCAGCAGCATGCACCTCGCCTCATAGGCTCAAACACCATCTCCAGAGGGCTACAGGCTCATATTCCTCAGGCTTCTACCCTTGGTACTTCCTGCCCTGGCTCGCATCCCATTCCCTGCAGCTACAGTTGTGCCTGGATGCCTGTGTGTGAGCTATGACCTGCCAGCTGCCTAGCCACCTACGCAGTAACTCCTCCTATTTCTTCACATGAAATTTCTGTTGGGAAACAACCATGGCAGTCTCTCATCATAGCAGATGAGAAGAGGATGCTCTTTTTCTACTTTAGAGTCCACTGAGACATCAGGCTGATGAGGTTCTTCATGAGTCTACTCACCTGAGTAAAACCCTGGCCTCAACATGCCCCAAAACAAGCATATACCCCTGGATACACATCCTCACATAGGCCATGATGTGCTCTAGTCACAAGCCTGGACAGTGACCACTAAGGAAGTGCAGCAGAGGATGCTGGAAAATGACACTGGCAGCTGCCACTCACAAAACACCAGCCATGCATCAGGTATGTATCTAGGCACTTTAAAAGGTTTAGCTTTACCAGGTAGAACAACTATGTAACATAGATTATTATTGCTATTTTAGGGAACAGCACTTGAGATTTCAACAAGGCAGGCAATTTGCCTTGGTGGGGTAAGTTACAGGGCTCGGAACTGAGCCAGGCTGAAAAGGGCTCAGTGTACTCTAGGCCGGCGTTCACAGCCTCTGTCATGGCAATGGCAACTGAGAGAGGTCTGCAGACAAGGATGGCCAAGTGGAGTATGGGCACTACTACCTGCCTCCCTCCACACCAAGGGGAGACCTTCCTTCAGCACAACCCCACTAGAGAAACCACCCAAGAACAGCAGAGAGAAAAATCAACAAGGAAAAGCTCCAAGCCAGGATTTCTGTGCAACAGAAAGCTACACAGGACATGGAAACCCAATTTTTCTCAGATCGCAAAAAGAAAACAATTTTCCCCATCATCTGAGCCCACAAATCACTGTACTCTCCAGCACACCAAAGCTCCTAACCCTGGTGCTGGTCTGGGCTGCACTCGGACATTTATGCCCTCTGCCTACCTATTGTTGTGAGGAGGTTCCCACCCCCTCAAGATCTGAGTTTCTGTCAGGGAAACTTGAAAAGCTTCTAATTATCAAGGAGCTAGCCTGTATGACAGCAAGAGCTCAGGACAGGAGACTATGAGCTCTATGAAGGCTTGTTAAGTGACCTGAGACTCAGCTGAAGGGCAAGAGCCCAAGGAATCTACCATCTTCCTTTCCAATTGAAAAACTTGGTACACAGAAAATCCAACAGCATAAAACAAAATCAACATTAACTCAGAAAGATTATAGATTGAGACACTGGGTAGAGGGATTTAAAAATGCTAAAATAGTGTAAGTGGCATTAAATAACAACTAGCAATAAAATGGGGTTCCACACAATTAAATATCCATTTGATGACTCATAAGATTCTTTGCAGTGTTTGAAGGAACTCAGTAAGAAACAAAGCTAGGGATGGCTTGGAGGTGGAGCCAGATATTTGAGTTATGGGGCAGTTCTAAGACAGGATAAACAGAAATGTGGGACATGACAGAATAAAGAGTGCCTCAGCATCCCAAAAGGAACATCAGGGCAACAAGATGGAGTGCTGTAGACTACCACAGGCCTCTTCCTAGTCTCCTGCACCAAAACTGCCCCTGATCCCTGTAGTTGCACTGGTGAGACAGGTGACAGGGATGATCCACTCATGCTGCCAGCAGTGACTTCTCCTTGGGATGAAGGTGTTTGGATACTTTGATGCCAAGTCCTCTGTAAGAGAACTCAGGACCTCTGCAGTGAGGGACAGGGGAGCAAAACCCAGTACCCTCAAGCATGTAATGAGACAACATCTATTGACATAAATTATGCAGAGGTTATGTATAAATGTGAAATTTAATTTTAATGGTTTCATAATTAAGCAAAAAAAGTCCACAATAATTATGTCTTAATTTTTCAGAATATTTCAACTGGCAACATGGTATTTGCTTGAGAAAGTTTATGCTGTTCCTTCACTTTTTATTATTTCTGGTCATCTTTTGAGGTTTGATAAAGAGAGATGATCGATTTTGTGAGACTCAGCCTAAATAACTGTGCATGACTCCTGCAAAGTGGGGTGCAGCTGCTGTTTGGCACCTGAGGCCTAGCTCGCTCCAAATGCATGGCGCTTGCCAAGTGACTTCTCTTACTTACAGGGCCTAGAGGCACAAAGTCCTCTCCCCGAAGAACCACCATGGAGATGGAGATGCTAAGCATGAGAATGCCAGTCTTGAAATGAAAAGGTTGGTCAATACAGCCAGCATGGCTGAGATGACATTGCAAACGTCACAACTGAGAATGTGAAGCCTAGGAAATGTAATCACTGCAGAACGAGTGGCACAAATCATGTTAGGCAGAAAGTAAAGTTAACTGACGGTCCTTAATTACAGAACTGATGCACCAAGCATGCCCCAGAAACTCAGAGACTGAGAGATGAGTCACTTACTTCCAAAGGACTTTTGAAAGAAGAGATTAGGAAGGTGGAAAAGTACTTTCTACATCCATTTGCTGGAATGTATTTTATAAGATTGAAAAGATATCTCTGAGAAATACAATGACGAGAATGGTTTTCTAATTTTTAATAACTCAAATATTCACAGTCTAAGAATAACTCTTCCACTCTACTCCCTGTACAGACACACACACACACACACACACACACACACCCATGCACACACACACACACGCACACACCCACGCACACACACATGCACACGTCCACAAGATGCTGGTCCTTGTGCCTGTACTATTTCTTGGTCTTATCTATATGGCATGATTGGCTGTGAGTTTAATGTGTGTAGTGCCCTGCCCCGATTTCATTTGCTAAAATTCATTTGCTAAAATTCAATGCCCCAAGATGGCAAATTGGGAGATGGGGGCAACTTTGGGAGGTAAGTAGATCATGAGGGGTTTGTACTCATGAATGAGATTAGTGCCTTTATAAAAGAGGCACAAGAAAGATCCCTGCCCCTTTCATCACATGAGGGTACCATTAGAAGCTGCCATCTGCAAATTAGAAAGCAGTCCTCAGCAGACGGTGGGTATGCATGTGCCTTGATCTCAGGCTTCCAGCCTCTAGAACTGTGAGAAACCAATTTCTATTCTTTCTAAAAGAAAAAGCAGCCCAAATGGACTATGACAGGAAATTGGCACTAAGTGAGGAGTGCTACTCTAATAAATGCATACAACTTTGGAGCAGCTCTGGAACTGGTAATAGAAAGACAGCAGAGCTGCGAGTTGCACATCAGAAAAGGCCTATGTTGCCATGAGCAGATCATTAAGGGCAATTCTGGGGAGGTCTCAGAAAGAAAAAAGGGAGAGCTATGAAACAGTCTCAGTCTTCTTAGAGAACACCCAAGGAATGCTGACAGAAGTATAGATGGTATCTTAGTTGCTTTGCTTGCTAAGATAAAATACACGATACCTACAAGTTAAAGGAAAAAAGATTTATCTCAGCTCATAGTCTGTAGAGGTTTCAGTCTACAGTCAGCTGGTTCAAAAGCAGGATGACATGGCACAGGGGTGTCACAGAAGGAAAAACAGTTCATGGCATGGCAGGGAGAAGGCAGCAGGAAGCAGCCTACCTTTCATCTTTCCCTTTTATCCTATCCGGGCTATAAATCTCTTAGGTGGTGCCACCCACACCTAGGGTAGGGCTTCTGTCTTCAGTAAACCCAGTCAACTGTACCTAGAACTATGAAAATTCCAATCAGTGGCTTAATTTACTACCATGCGTCCTTAATCCCAGTATCACATGCCCTAGATGCAGCCATCTGAAAAGCCCCACTATGATCCCATGAGGCTTTGAGGGGACATCTAGAAACAAGCCACAACAGATGTCAACAACTATTCTGAAGAGGGCACAGAAACCCTCCAGTACATTGGTGGAAAGGCTACCCAATGAGACTCAGTCAAGGTCACTGGCATTCACGTCCTCCATTTTATGGGAGGGGGGGCCTGTGAGCCCTGACAGTGAATGTCTGGCTAAGGAAAATATCTGAGCCAAGTTTGAAGATGTGGCTTACAGTCTCTTAACCTCTTGCAGTAAAATGAGAGGAAAGAAAAAACTTTTAAAGATAAAACTATTAATCAAATTTGTGATATATGCAGCTTATCCATGCTCAAAAGAAGGGGTTGGCAGGAGAAAACCTAAAGGATAGGGGCAAAGAGACCACAGGAGATTAGTCAGTCACTTAACAAAAGCCAGGACCCACTGTCCAAGAAGATGGAAGAATGACCCCACAAGCAATGCAGAAGTTCTCAGGATTGGCCCCCCACCATCATAGTGGAGAGCCCTGAATAGGTCATGGGGATATCCACACCCCTAGGACAGGGGATTGTACCCCAGGGGCTCTGCCGGCCCCAGTTCTCCACGCCCAGCTTCTGCATCTCAATTAAGAGACTCAAGAATCTGCAGAGAGGTGGAGATTGCCTGAGGTGACTTCCGGTGACCTGGGGAAAGTTGGAGACCTACATTCAGGCTTTTGAGTTTCTGGGGAGCTACCGGGACGCTGGACTGGGTCCAACAGATTGCAAGGCCTCAGTCAACCACGCTCAGTGGCCTTGTTTCAGTCCAGGAGTCAGGAACCTTGCTCGAGGACTCTGGGCTCAACTGGGCTGGCCTGGAGACAGCTTACAACAAGCACTGCCAGCTACTGAGCTCATATCCACATCCCTAGGACAGGGCATTGTGCCCCAGGGGTTTCTCTGGCCCCAGTTCTCCACACCCTGCTTCTGCCTCTCAATTTAGGTGGCCAAGTATCTGCAGAGGAGCTGAGACTGCATAGTAGCTGAGGGTGCAGGAGGAGATTTGCAACATACCCAGAGAAAGCTTTGGAACACCACTCAAACCAAGGAAATAAAGAAAAATGACAAAAGGAAAGACCAAAAGACAGGCTCAAATCACCAGTCCATCCCAAGAAAGCGTGGGAGCCATGTACATAGAAGAAAACAGAAGCCATATACCTGAAATGACTGAAATGATATCAACTGAAATAAAGAAGCAACTAGGGGAAGCTATGGAGAAATTCAAATTAGAAATAATTGCCCAGGTAAAAGAAGAATGATAAAAGTAGTGAAAGAAATAGTAAACACATCTAATGGAACAAAGCAAACAGATAGAATCCCTGAATGAACACTATAAGAAGCAAACAGAATGCATAAAGCAGATTGAAAGGGATATACAGGAAATCAAAAATTCTATTGCAAGCTGTAAAAACCACCTCCATGAAACTGAAGATAGAATTTCAGACCTCAAAGATAAGATCGCAGCTAGTGAACAGGAAAGGAAAGATCTTTTAAAAATAACAAAGAATCAGGAAATAACAATTCAACACCTGCAAGATGATGTAAAGAAAAATAACATAAGATTAATAGGGATAAATGAAAAAGAAGGGGACAGCCCAAATGATATCAAAAGGATATTTAAAGAATAGCTGAAAACTTCCCAAATACGAGAATGCAAACTGACATTTGGATTAGTGAAGCATATGCAACTCCAAATAGCCATAATCAAAATAAAACTACACCCAGACACATAATAATCACCATCTGAGAAAGCCACCATAAGAACAGAATACTAAAAGCTGTTAGAGAGAAAAGACAGATCACCTATAAAGGAAAACCTATCAGAATCACAGCAGCCTTCTCAACACAAACAATGAAGTCAAGAAGAACATGGAGTGAAGTATTTCAGATCCTAAAGGAAAACCACTTCCAACCCAGACTGACGTACCCTGCAAAACTGTCCTTCAAAATGGATGGAGAAATAAGATACTTCCATGACAAAGAACAGCTGAAAAATTTCATGACCACAAAACCAACCCTACAAGGAATACTGAAAGATATTATAGATACACATAGGAAAAACCCACCAAGCAAGGTAGACAATTAAACAGAATGGAAAGCTAAAGATACAACAGCAGAAAGATAGCATGTCAACAATAAACCAATATAGAACAGTTATATCCATTAATGTAAATGGCCTCAACTCACCAATCAAAAGAAACACACGGCAGAATGGATAAAGAAACAACATCCAACCATACGCTGTCTACAAGAAACCTATCTTACCCAGAAGAAAACCCATGGACTGAAAGTCAAAGGATGGAAAACAATACTTCATGCAACAGGAAACCAAAAAAAAAAAAAAAAGCAGGAGTAGCAATCCTGTTTGCAGACAATGTGAATGTGAATTTCAATCCAAGAATGATCCAAAGAGATAAAGAAGGTCACTACATACTAGTTAGGGGAAAACTTCAAGAGGAAGAGATAACAATCTTAAATATATATGCACCAAATTCCAGAGCACCCAGCTATACAAAGCAAATATTAACAGAAATGAAAAGTCAAATAAGCAATAACACAATTACAAAAGGAGATTTTAACACACCATTCACACAGAGGGACAGATCAACTAGACAGAAAATCAGCAAAGAAACAACAGAACTGAATAATACATGTGAACAAATGGACTTGATAAATGTATATATAGTTTTACATCAAACAACATCAGAATATACATTCTTCATAGCAGTACATGGGACATTCTCTAAAATAGACCATATACTAGCCCACAGAACATATTTAAGTAAATGCAAAAGAATTGAGATTATCCCATGCATGTTATCGGATCATGGTGCCATGAAATTAGAAATTAACAATAAAAGCAACTGCAAAAACCTCACAAACACATGGAAAATGAGTAATACACTCTTGAGCAATCAGTGGGTCACAGAGGAAATTAAAGAAGAAATTAAACAATATCTACAAGCAAATGAAAATACAAACACAATTTACTGGATTTTGTGGGATGCAATGAAAGCAGTCCTCAGAGGAAAATTTATTGCACTGAGTTCCCACATCAGGAAGACAGAATGAACACAAATAAACAACCTGATGCTACAACTCAAACACCTCGAAAAAGAAGAGCAAGCCAAGCCCAAAGCCAAAAGAAGGGAGGAAATTATAAGGATTAGAGCAGAAGTTAATGCAATAGAGCCTAAGAAAAGAGTACAAAGGATCAATGAATCAAAGAGTTGGTTCTTTGAAAGAATAAATAAAATTGATAAGCCCCTGGCCAACCTTATTAAAAAAAGGGAAGAAAAAACTCAAATTCATGCAATAAGGAATGAAAAAGGTGAAATTACCACAGACTTTGTGGAAATACAGAAGATCATCAACACCTATTTTGAAAACCTCTACTCTTATAGGTTCAATAACACTGAAGAAACAGACAGATTCCTAGATACATATGAACTACCAAAGCTGGATCAAGAACATGTAAAACTGCTGAATAACCCAATTTCTATTAATGAAATTGAAAATGTAATTAAGACCTTGCCAACAAAGAAGAGCCCAGGCCCAGACGGATTCACTGCAGAATCCTACAAGAAATACAAAGAAGACTTAATGCCGACACTCCTCAAGCTCTTCAATGAAATTGAAAGGGAAGCAATTCTTCCTAAGTCATTCCTGGAAGCAAATATTACTCTAGTACCAAAACATGAGAAAGACCCAACTAAAAAGAGAACTATAGGCTAATCTCCTTAATGAACATAGATGCAAAAATTCTCAATAAAATATTAGCAAACAGGATGCAGCAAATCATCAACAATATTACTCACCCGGACCAAGTGGGATTCATCTCAGGAATGCAGGGATGGTTCAACATACATAAATCAATAAATGTAATCCACCATATCAATAGAGCCAAAAGGAAGAACCACATGATCATCTCTATAGATGCAGATAAAGCTTTTGATAAGGCCCAACACTCATTCATGATAAGAACCTTACAGAGAATTGGAATAGAAGGTCTTTATCTTAATATGGTAAAGGCCATCTATGACAAACCAACAGCCAGCATCATATTAAATGGTCAAAAACTGAAAGCCTTTACCTTAAAATCAGGCACAAGACAAGGATGTCCATTGTCACCACTGCTATTCAACATAGTACTGGAAATACTAGCCAGAGCAATGAGACAGGAAAGAGAAATCAAAGGAGTAAAGATAGGAAAAGAGGAAGTTAAATTATCATTATTTGAAGATGACATGATACTTTACATAGAGGACCCCCAAAACTCTATTGAAAGACTCCTACATATAATAAAGAGATTCAGCAATGTAGCTGGATACAAAGTCAATACTCAAAAATCAATAGCATTCCTATACACTAACAACAAAAGCACTGAGAGACAGGTAAGAGAAGCCACCACACTAGCATCCAAAAAAATGAAATACTTAGGAATTAATCTCATGAAAGAAATAAAACAGCTATACAAGGAAAATTATAATATCCTGAGTAAGAAATCAAAGAGGACCTCAGAAAATGGAAAGACATCCCCTGTTCATGGACAGAAAAAACAAACATCGTGAAAATGGCCATTCTCCCAAAATTACTCTACAGATTCAATGCCATCCCAATCAAAATACCACTAACATACCTCATAGATCTAGAGAAATCACTCCTAAAATTCATCTGAAACCAGAAGAGACCTAGAATAGCAAAGGCAATTCTAAGCAACAAAGGCAAGGCAGGAGGCATCACAATCCCTGATTTGAAATTATACTACAAACCTACAGTAATAAAATTAACATGGTACTGGAATACAAACAGACCTGAAGATCAATGGAATAGATTGGAAGATACAACCACAACCACAAACTCACTCAACCACCTTATCTTTGATAAAGGGGCCAAACATGTTCACGGGAAGAATGACAGTCTATTCAACAAATGGTGCTGGAAAAATTGGCTGTCCATATGCAGAAGACTAAAACTAGACCCATGCCTATCACTATGTACTAAACTAAAATCTAAATGGATCAAAGATCTAAATATTAAAAAAGAAACACTAAATCTGTTGGAAGACAAAGTAGGTAAAAACCTCGAAGATATAGGGGTAGGTAGAGAATTCATGAACAAGAATCAAACTGCATGGGAAATACTTCCCAGCATCAATAACTGGGACCATATCTTATTAAAGAGTTTCTGCATGTCAAAAGAGATTTCCAGCAGAGTGAAAAGAAAACCCACAAATTGGGAAAAAATCTTAATAGATTGTCCCTCAGACAAAGGACTTCTGTCTAGAACTTATAAAGAATTAAAAAAAATCAGATCCCCAAAATTCAAAGACCCAATCCAAAAATGGGCATCTGAAATGAATACACAGTTCTCAGATGAAGAAATACAAATGGCAAATAAATACATGAAAAAATGTTCATCATCATTAGTCATGAGAGAAATGCAAGTTAAAACCACACTGAGATTCCATCTCACCCCAGAAAGAATGGCCAGGATAGAAAAAACTACCAACAACGAGTGCTGGAGAGGCTGTGGGGAAAAAGGAACTCTTCTGCACTGTTGGTGGCAGTGTAGACTGGTGGAACCACTGTGGAGGTCAGTCTGGAGATTCCTCAAAAAGCTGGGTTTGGAGGTCCCATTTGACCCAGCAATTCCACTTCTGGGCATATTCCCCGAAGATCTGAAAACATCATACCACAGTGATATATGTGCACCCATGTTTACAGCAGCACAATTTGTAATAGCCAGATCTTGGAAACAACCTAAGTGCCCATCAACTGAGGAATGGATAAAAAAAGTTGTGGCATTTTTATACAATGGAGTACTACTCAGCTATAAAGAATGATCACATTGAGATATTTATAAATAAATGGACACAACTTGAGACCATACTCATAAGCGAAATAAACCAGACTCACACATATAAATACCATATAGTCTCCCTAGTATGAGAGTTGATAAGAGTATATAAGATTTTATGGTAAGCATGAGTCCCCATCTCATAGCTTTGAAGCCTTTAAATGTTTTCATTCATCAGTTGGAATGGTTTTATTCTGTTTTGTTTGACTGTATCATGCGTGATGGTATGAACAGCTGTTTTGAAGAAAACAGAACATTATGACAGCTATTGCTGATTTAATATCATCCTTTTTAGAAGTCCTACCATGCTTCTATTCTTCTACTACCATTGGTTCTATCTATCACATTGTGTCTTATTGGGATTTGAATATGTGTGATAGTATAAACAAAATTTTTTTATCGAAAATGAGATATTATAGTACCCATTGATCATTCTCTGTTATTCGGTTCAGAATGCCCTGTAATTCTTTCACTCTTTGAATGGTTTTATACTATTTTGTTATGTTTGACATTATTGTATTTGAAACTATGCTCAACTATAGCAGAGAAAGAGATACTGTGATAGCTACTGTTAATGTCTGGTTATCTTAATGTAAAGTACTGTGTTGCCTAAAAAAAAAATTAAAAAAAAACAACAAAAAAAGAATAGGTCATGGGGCATCCCCATTGGGACAGTGGCCCAGGACAATTTCGGCCCAGTGGAACACGGGCAAAGAGCTGGCTCTAAGAACTTTGGAGGCCAAATCCCTGCCTCTCAAAGCTGTGAGGTGCTGCCACAATAGATCTGGAAGGCAGGCCTCATGCTCTAGTGGGCCTAAAGTGGGGGACCAAATGCAGATGGAGTTCAAAGGCAGAGCACTAAGCTAAGAAAAGACTATTCTCAAGCCTTGAGGTTTACCTGTGTTTGTCCTGTTAGGTTGTGGACTTTCTGGGACCTGTAACTCTTTGCCTCTTTCCCATTTCTCTCTTATGGGATGGGAATGTCTGTCCCGTATCTGTGCCACCACTGTATTCTGAAAGCATATAACACGTTTAATATCACAGGCCCACAATTGGAGATGAACTGTACCTTCAATCTAACCCAGATCTGATATAGATATTGAGGTGAAACTTTCAGCTTTAGACTTTTGAGTTAATATGTTCACAAGGGGCTGTAATCAGCGTTTCACTGCCAGGCAGCTCTGAACCACTGGCAGTACAAGCCAATGAGAGCATGTTAATGCTAGAAAGAGTTAAGCTCTTAATCCTGGAATAAAATGGATGTGTTTTTCAAGTGAGAAGCATAAGAATTTGGGGGAACAAGGGGTGAAATACAAGGTCTGAATACTTGTGTCCCTCCTAAATTCATATTATCATATACTACAACAGTACTCCACAGCGCAGTGCTACTGGGAGGGGAGAGAGATGAAGTGACCAGTCAGGCAAACAGACCTCTCATGAACGGGACTCATGCCTGTGTAAGAGAGGGCCCAAGAGCTCTCTCACCTTCTGCATGTAAGCATATAGAGAAGGTCAGCAAGCTGGGAAGAAATGTAAGAAATATATTCCTGTCATTTAAAAGTCCCACAGGCTACAGAGTCTTTTTACAGTGGGCTGGACAGACTAAGATGTGTCCAAATAAATATCACTTTTTTAAAAAAGCAAAACAGAAAAAAAAGGATAGAAATAATACAGAATTTTTTTTAAATGGTAAAAAATCAACACTAGTTAATATATTGCATATTGTTATCTTAGGAGTAGTTGTTCAGGTTACAAGAGCAAGGCATAAAAATGATCAAACATTCAAATAATGACAGCACAAACTGTTCTTTTTGATGAAATAACAGAGAATTAGTAGTATAGTTGTCTATCTTGCACAATATACATACAGTTATACCTATATACGTATTTTTATATAATGGAATATTACTCAGCTATAGAAAAGGATAATCTTGAGGCTTTTTTAGGTAAATGGAGGCAACTTGAGACTATATCGTTAAGTGAAATAAATCAGACTCACATTTGTAAATATCATATTATCTACTTGTGCAAAAAATAAATAATAATAATAAACTTGAAGAGTAATAAGATCCAAAAGGTACAATAGATATTATAATAATGAAAGAGAAACAAAGTGCTCAAAAGGAAAGAACAACAGGGAAGGGGAAAAGAGAAATGGAATAAACAAAACTTTTGCAAGGAGGCCTTCCCAGATGCCTCCCTGGCCTAAGCCCAGGCTGGGTGCCTTCCTGTGTGCTTTCAATTCTCCTCAAGCTGTGTAACAATCTTGTTTGTCTGTGTTTCTCTCACACCAGAATCAGTAAATGTGGTGCTGCTTTTGGCTGTGAGGCTGCTTTTTACTGATTATCTTAACCCTTGGGAGAGCTTGGCCCCTGATAGACAGTTTGCTACTCCCTTGCTGTGGGTAAGGTCTGCATGTTCCCAAGGGTCCACTACGTCCAGGCCTTATCCCCAGAGTGGTCCTGCAGGACATGCTGCGGAGCCCTTGGGGCTGGGGTATAGAGGGAATCCCTCAGGGATGGGGGAGAGGCTCAGAAGGTGGCTTTGGGAAGTGAACTTGGTCATTCTCACAAGAAAATGGCTGTAAGGGCTAAGTTTGCCCCACCCATTCTCTCCCCGCTCCCGGTCAATGTATAATGACTTGCTTGCTCCCACCGTTGCTATCTGCCATGTCCTATGAGGCGATGTGGCCAAATGGCAGCCCTGGCAGAGGCTGCACTGTGCTATTTGGACAGTGAATCCCCTGAGCTAAATAAATCCTGTCCTGTATGAGCTGGTTGCCTCAGGCATTTTATTGTACTAACACAAAGCTGACCAACGCATCCCCTTGCCCTTTCCTCTGTTGGCTGAAGTTGGCATTTTCAGTGCTGACCACAACCTTCTGAAGGTTGAACAGAATCAGGAAAGGAAAAATAAACAACTGGTTTATATCTATGCCTTTTGTGCTGGATAACATATCTCCTTCTACCACAAGGAAGAGTCAAATCTATTCCAACCAAAAAAATGAAGAGATACCTTTCTGGGAATGCAGGCTGGCCTGAATGCAATAACCTTGCAAGGGGCAACACGGAAGCCATACTATTTCCAGGAATGTGGCTCCTGCTACACTCTGGGCTGTGCTCCCTTTAGAGAAAGGCACTGTGCACTCACCTACTTCCCAGGAGGCAAGGACAATATCACTCCACCAGTAGAGATGAAGTAAGAATTTGAAGTTCACTACTGCCACTACTGCCTGTTGCCTCTACAGGCAGAGCCCACCCACACCCACTTAGGAAGCACAGGGAAGCTTTCTTCGGCATCTAGTGAAGCCTGAGGAACAGCAGGGGAGGCTTCTCATGGAGGAAGAGCAGAGCAAGGTCGGGGGCTAAACCCAAACATGGGGAAGAGACAAGGCACCAAGGAGGGAAAGACTGGGTGAATGAAGGCCATGCCCAAAGCCAAGCTCCATAAGTGCTTCCCAGTGCTGCCAAGTGAGTCACAAGCTCCTCTGTTTCCTCCTCCTGAACTGCTTCCTAAGAACCGCACCCTAAGCCTTCAGGTCAGGAATTTCCCAACACAGAGTTCAGCAGATACTATTGGGCGTCTGGGGACAGTTCAAAGATGACTTCTGAGGCAGATGTAATATCATGGCCTCTGATCTACCTACTGCTCTCACCTAACCAGGTCAGCAAGATGCCCTGGATGGGCAGCAAAAGGGTGGCATCTTCAGTGTTTGACCCAACTGGATTAAGCACTTTGCTGTCACACCGTGCTACTGCTCCCCTACGAAGTGGAATCCTTATTTATTCATCCTGGCACTTCTGAAGCCTGACACAGGCTTACCACGCAGCAAGTTCTCAAAGTATCAATATTTATGGAATGAATATTTTATGAATGAATAAAAGAATGTGAGTTATGAGTATTCAGAAATGAGAAGTTAAGCAAAAAGCTTAATAAAGAAGAAGTCTGAAGTACAAAACCAAATTGCAATTATTTGCAACTGGTGTTTTAATATCATTCAATTGTCCATTGCCAAGAAAGAGTCAAGTGTACTCCACAAAACAAGCTTAACAAGTTATAATGTTTTAAAAATGTTTTATATTGGTGTCATAAGAAGACTAGAGTTATGTTCTCTTGGCTCTTGAACTACATCGAAACATCTAGACAAAGACATGGTATAGAGGACAGACAGTTCCCAGAACATTGAGAAAAGCATCTGGTGACATGAGTGACCTCAGAAAATGCCTGTCCTTCCCTTGGGAGTTGGGGACCCACACTTGCCCAGCCTGTAGGGCACAGACCTCGAAAGCCCACAGGAGACCTCCACCCCATACACCCACACCCAGATGGCAAGTTCATTCCAGGGGATGAGACCAAGTGTGCTTCTGGGAGGGTCTTCTGGTTTCTCTCAAAGGAAGTGCTCTCCCAGCCACTGAGTCTCCAAATTCCAGCTATCACTCAAATCTTTCCTGCTATGAGGCATCACAGCCTCACTTTACATTCATATGTCATTAGCAATCACATTAAATATAAATACCTTAGAAGCCACCTCATAGCAAGTGCATTAGCATAGAAATGAATAAGGTGCCATATTTACACAATGAAATATTAATAGTAGTCAAAATGAAAGAATTCGATTTATATTTAGCTCCAAAGTCTAATGCTTATTGTAAATTTCTAAAGGACGTATATGACAGAGAATCACTCCCGTCATTTTCTTTTTTCTTTTTTTTTTTTAAGAAAGGAAACTCTCAAAATGATGTTTGGTTGTGAGTATATGTATAGACAATAAAAGTAATAAAACATGCATGCAGATGATACCACCACCACCAAAACAAAAGCCACCTCTGGAGGAAAGGAAGATAGCATGAGGTAGGTAGGGCTAGGATTTAGCTATGTTTTATTTTACTTTACCCAACATTTTCTTCTGAAAGTGCTTAAATATAAAGTTGAAAGAATGTCACAGTGAATACTCTGCATGTCCACTGGGAGGCAATGCAGTGAACGTTGCTCTCTGTTTGTCTGTCTGTCCCTCTGCCCTTCTCTGTTCCTATCTATTAACCCATCTGATCTGCCATGCAATTTGAAGACTATGGTAGACATCACAGAACCTGTCATGGCTTATATCCAGATGTCTCCCATAGCCTCATACACTCATAGGGGGGCTTGGGGAGTGACTAGATCATGAGTGTGTGATACTGGATTGTGGATGAGTGATGCTGGATTAGTCCACTGATTGGTTTAACACAGCTGGGTGTGGATAATGGGTTTACTGAAGACAGAAGTCCCACCTTGGGTATGAGTGGCACCAACCAATAGGATTGTAGCCCAGGTGGAATAAAAGAGGAAGCAAAAGGAAGGCTACTGCTTCCTGCCTGCCACGCCATAAACTGTTTCTCTTCTACCATGGCTTCCACCATGCTTCTGTGGCTTGGAGTCATCCATCTGTGGACCGAAACCTTTACTAACGGTGAACTAAAACGAATCTTTCTTCCTGTAAACTTCCTATAAAGTGAGGCTATGATGCCTCATAGCAGGAAACCCTACTTGTGGGAGTAGGGTTTTTGTTTCAGCAACAAGAAAATAACGAAGACATACCCCAAATCCTTCAGTGTGGATATCTTTAACAAAGCTCACAATCTGTTGGTCATTTTTTCTTTTTATGTAAAATTCACACATAGGGAAAGGTATAAGTTAGAAGTGAACATCTGCTGGGTTTTAAAAAGTATGTGCACTCAGGTAACTCAAACTCCTAAGAGTTATCCCAACAGATCATCACCCATAAGTTACCTTCTGCCTGTTCTGTGTCAAACCCATTCCAATCCCTCAGAGATACCTCACTGATGTCCTGAGTCTTTCCACTCATTCCACTGTAGACAGATTCTGCTCAGTCCATGATGTCACATAAAGGAAATCACACAATACAGTATCCTTGGGATGCGGCTTCTTTGACTCCCCATAACACTCCTGAGATTTATCATGCTCTCTCAGGTGAGTAATTCATTCTTTTTGTGTGTGTGTGTGGTGCTATTGTTTGTAAGGAAATGCTACCAATTTTTTACACATTCTTCAGCAAGGATCACTAATGTTCTTTCTATCTTTTGGTTTAGGAACATTATTGTATAGGCATTTCTGTAATCACATATGTTTTAATTTTTCTTGACTAAATAACTACAATTAGAATCACTGGGAAAAGGATATGTTTAGTTTTTTAAGACAGTGACAGAATTTTTTTCACAGTGATAGTACTATTTCATTCTCCTGCCAACAAGGAGTGAGAGTTCCCGTGGCTCCACATCCACACCAACAGTCATTGTTGCCATTTTAAATTTAACCATTCTGATGAATGTGAGATGGGATCTCATTGCAGTTTGGATTTGAATTTGCATTTCCCTGCTAACTACCAATGTTAATGTCAGCTGTTTAAAAAGTAAAACAAGTTGGGCTGGGGATTCAGCTCAGTGGCACAAGCACCTGCCTGGCAAGTGCAAGGTCATGAGTTGGATCCCCAGTACCTAAATAAATAAATAAATAAATAACATGTTATTTCTTTAAATTAAAACACAGAAAGACACAGACGGAGAGATATCTGGAGCAAATACAGAAAAAATGCTTAATTCTAGTATATAGGTATGCTAGTTTATTTTTTTGTATGTTAAAAATTTGCAATTAAAATTTTTTAAAAATTATTTCACCCATAATTCCAATCTACAGGAGTAGTCCCCTGAAATGCAGGTGAGGGTTGAAGGCACAGTTTCTTGGTGTGAGGAGAGGCCAGGGCCAAATCAAGGAGCTCTGCATCTTCCCAACACCATCAGTAAGCTCTACCCGTTCAGGGCTGTGCCACAGCCCTGGCCACGCTCTCTGCTGGGATGCTCTGTCCTGTCTTGGTCATGCTCCTGGCCCGCTCACACTTCCCCTTGGCTCCCTCTTCACAGGGCACTTACCGCTGGCACTCGCCGGCATGAAGGATAAGCTCCTCGTTGCGCCTGGCACTGACTGTCAGCTCATGCTCTGTGGAGTTGAAGACGTCCAGGAGCAGGTGGCACTGTCGGGTACTGTGTGCAAAGACAGGAGAAAGTTCAGAATTCTTCGATAGCCAAAGAGGAATAACTTTGCATTTTTCTCCTTTCTGAGAATTTTCTGCTCTTTGAAGATATGCAGAAGTGTGATTTACCTTTTCATAAATGCCCCCAAACACAAAGGATTACTGAACCCCATTCTGAACATCAATGTGAATTCTAAACATTGAGTTTGTGCATCAGGTTCCTGCTTGCCCCTAGGAAGATGTATGCTTCCAACTCAGTCTTTACAAGGCAAGTGACCCCAGAAAGCGACTCAATTCTCCAAGCCTCAGAATAAGCCAAGTATTAGAAGCTGAGCTCAAATAATACTATGCACATACCTGGCACATAGTGTCACTCAGTGAAGGTAATGTCCGAGTGAGGAACTGTCTCAGCAATGAGAAAAGTGTATATTAGTTACTTTTCTCATTGCTGAGATAGGACCCCTTTCACTATCAAGTGACAAGCAAGATGAGGGAAACAGAACATGAAGAACTAGATTATGAATGCTTATACACATACTACTATGGGCTTCCTATCCTGAGATATCTCTCTTCTCTTTCACCTGTTACTGATGACACAGCTGAACTCGCCCATCTGCTTGGAACCTCATTGCTTGGGAGGTGGGAAAAGACAGAGTCCAGTTCCCACTGCTCCTTGTAGCAACAGGGTGGTGCATGCAGTAAAGTTCTAGCCAACAAGACACAGGTTTTGGAGACTTTCATACCAGATAGAGGACACTGCCTTGAGAGGAGATAGCTTCTACCTATGGCCTCCACGTTCCCCTCCCCTCCACCCTAGAAATGAATTGATTGCCTTGAAACTCAGCAGCCATTCAGAGACAAACAAGAGAAAACTCCAGGCTGCAGATGGCAGAGCAGGGGCCACAAGCAGCCTGAGAACCTGTGATACGCAGAGCAGTTGCTACAGCCCCACACTGCCTCCTCCCTCTAGACTTATCAGCTATATGGGTGAAATATTTTTTAAAAGCCCAAAACACATGCTTTATTTGTGTTAGTCACTATTTGTTAGGTTTCCATTTCAGTTGAATGCTTGCCTAAACCTAACACAGTACTCCAAACATCACATCTTGACTGTGACAGGTAATCAATAGATGTCTGCTGATTTAAACATTATGGCCTGGGCCATGACAATAGACAAAGATGACAGCAACTGAGCAGAAGCACTGTCCTTCCTCCTCAAAGGAGCAGGGTAAACTGAAGCAGGGTGGTAATCAGGCAATGATCTGTGCTGTGGTCATTTCCAGGTTGTGTGACTTCAAAACATGACCTTTCAAAAGGTATTTGAATTGCAAATACCTCCCTCAAGTGGAGGTAAGGCTTTGCTAGTGGGTGGGAAAGCTGAGCCAAAGGGGAGGAGGACTGACCTCACTGCCACACTTGGAGGTTCAGTCTCCACAGCACTTAGAATCAGCCATCAATGCCACACTTGCCATGAGGAAGAAGAGGTTTAGAAAGGGACAAAGGTCCTGGGATGATGTCCAGGATTCCAGACTTACAGGTCGAGACACTTTGCCTTCACAGAGGATAGGGATCTGGTTCCAAGGCCACAGCCATACACTATTCTCTCCAGGAAGGAAACTGAGGTACATATCTCTAGGATGCTCAGGGCTCACACACATTCATGTACACAGATATGTACCCTATCAAAAGGCCACAGGTCATCATGCAGTATCAATTTCTCAAGGCATGCAAGTATGACCTCTGAAGGGAGGATGAAGGCAAAAGCACAGTGTCACCGTTTTGGAGGCAAACTATGGTGTCAGTGTGGTGCTGCCCATCTTCAGATGACAGGTTCACATTGGCTGATTCTGGAGCTCTGGGTGGCAGTAAATGCCCCAGAGTTTCAGCACCTGAAAAATACTCATTAGTTCTGACAGCTGCCTACAAGAGGCCACTTTATTCAGCTCACAGAAAAATGAGCTTCCAAGAATGAAGACCTATTCTGTGTCATAACTTCATGAAATCTTTAATCACAGCAAAATCTTTCATCAGCAATGGAAACCTGCACAACATTTATCAGAGGAGGGAAATTGAGGTGATTTTTTTTTAAGTCTGGAATAAAAGACACAGATAAATATTGTTTTCACTTGCAGAACTCAATACTTAGGAAACTGCACCAGAATGAGCAGCATTAATACACCGTACATCTTTGTTCTCATTGTTTTTCTGACTCACTGTCTGAGTGTGGGGGCATCTAGACCCAGTGTTTCTATTCCTTCTAATTGCTGACATGATGATATATTGGTAGATCTTTGTTTTCTATCTGTTACTCATAAATTAATTCCCTTCCCAGACTGTAGGAGCATTTCGGGCCTACCATAATATCATTTGCTCTGTGTATCTTTCCACATCACTTTGATTTTCTTTGAGGTTCATGATCTATTTGAGCACAGAGTTTACTTTTAATTCTTCTTTGTTTTTTGCTTTTGTTTTTTCTGGATTCAGCTTTCTGAAGAACAGGGAGTCCCAGAAAGCTTCCTGGGAGAACTAGGATGAGAACAAGCCTTGCAGGATAGACAGAGTTGCCAGGTTTCAGAGAGAGAGAGAAGGGAGCAAAGGCCAGGTTACACAGCACAGCAGAATTGCTGTGGGACGCTGGGGTCAAGCTGGGGGAGAGGATCAGACTACCAGGGAAAAACACTTTATCAGAAAAAGCAGTTTGTGTGACCTAGTTTAGTATGGTGGATATGCATTGCTTTCTCTGTCCAGAATTGAAAACATTACCAATTAATTAATCTAAAATAACATCAGTTGAGTCCTTCCTATGTGCTACACACTGTTCTAAGTCCTTGGAATATGGAAGTAAACAAGAAAGACAGAATCTCTGCTTTCATGCAAATTATACTGTGCATATAGTGGTAGAAGAAAAATAAAACAGTAAACATTTTTGGCTTTTGGGGGTAAAATTAGCAAAAAAAAAAGGTTCAAAAAGCTTATTGAATAAAGGTTTAAAACAAGAAAACCAATATTTCTATATATTAACTAAAAACAATTACAAGGTAAAATTTGTAATAAAATGAATTTATAATACTAATGTAGTCTATCATGCAGATCAGAATAAATGTAACAACATGTTGTAATTCACTCACATAGAGTATTATAAAGTTCTATCAAATGATAGAAAAGAAGACAAATACAGAAATGTATTATGTGCAACAAGAGGAAGACTTTATATTTTTAAACAGAAGTTTAAACATGATATAAATATGAAGTGACCCCGAAGATTCATATATTGCATCAGCAAGTTCGGAGAAGAGGCCTACAGAAGCGATTGGATCATGAAGGTAGCAAACTCATTAACAGATTAAAGCACAAATAAGATCAAAATTAATGGAATATCTGGCTCAGCTGGAGCAAGGAAGTCACTGAGGGCATTCTTCAGAAGGGGGCATTCTATCCTTAGCCCTTTGCATTTTCCTTGGCTCTCTTGGTCTCCCTCTCTCTACTTTTCTTGCTGCCATGAAGTGAGCTGGTTTCCTCTGCTGAGCTGGCCAAATGCAGACCTCTGAAACCATTAGTCAAAATGTATCTTTCCTTCTTCAAGTTATGCATGTCAGGTATTTTTCCCCCAGCACAGAAGGTGACTACCACAGAACTTTTCATTTTCTATTATTATTTTTTATACTAGAGAGACAATATGATATTTACAAATGTGAGTCGGATTTATTTCATTTATGAGGATAGTCTCGTTCGCCTCCAAGCCTCAAAATGATCTTTTTTTTTATAGCTGAGTAATAGATATTATAACAATGAAAGGGAGAGAAAGTGCTCTAAAGGATATAACTGTATGTATGTTTAAGTGTGTAAGATAGATAATCATACTACCAAGTTTTTGTTAGTTCATCAAACAGAATAGTTTCTACTGTCATTGTTTGATTGTCCACTTTTATGCTTTGATTTTGTGACTTGAATAACTACCTCTAAGATAACAATGATTTCTTAGTGTTTTTTTAAAATTCTGTATTATTTCTACCCTTTTTTCTGTTTTGCTCTTTTTCTAAATAAAAAAAGTCACCACTTTCCAAAATTACATAAATTTAGTATAATTCAATAAAAGATTCCCAACAAAGTCTTGTTTGGGGGGAAATGTGATATGCTGTTTCAAATTTTATTCAACGAGCCAAAAATATAATACAGAACAATGATAAGGGAGCTCTCTGGAAGAAGTTTGGCCTACTAGGTATCGGCATCGCAAATTGTTATGAAGTTAGAGATGGTCCTGGATCAGTGGTAGAAAAATACATGAATGAAAGAAAAGACAGCCCAGAAGAAGCATGAACGTGAGGGAACTGGAGGCACAGCTAAGACAGCGATGCTGATTAATGAAAAGATAACAATAAAGAGTGCTGAGGACAAATGATACAGACAGACAAAAAAGTATACTCTACCTCATGCTATGAGCAAAATAAATTCAAAGTAGATTCAATACTATCTACACATAAAAAACAATATTTAAAACCTTTTAAGAAACCTATTCAGGACCCCGCCTGTCTCTCAGGAGCTATTTCTGCTCCCCATTCCTATTCTGCAATGACTTTACTACTCTTAAATTTAAAAATAAATAAATAAAACCTTTTAACAAATAGTTGGTCAGCTCATGATCTAGAAAGACAGGAGGACTTCTCAAATGAGTTGTAAATATAATATAAAACATGAAGGAGAAAAAAAAGACTAAAATGTCTGGCTGCATTAGAATAAAGAACTTTAATGGAAAGCATTAAAAACCAAAGCAAAGACAAATTACTTGTGAAAGGGTATTTGCACTACTTTAAACTGACAAATTAGAATTCTGAATTTATGGAAAATGTCTGTAAATCAATAAGAAATAACTCAGTAGAAAATTAAGCAAAGGACAGGAATTGACAACTGAAATTACAGGAAATCCAAAGGTCAATAAACAGGAACAGAAGCTCAATTCAACTAGTAGCCAGAAAAACAGAAATAAAACTCTAAGGCACTATTTCCTACTCAATCTACTAGAACCATCTGAATCATAGTTCAGTGCCAAGATGTATGTTAGCAACAGATGTGGGAGATCTCACCCACTGTGAGTAGGGCACAGATCACTGAAGTTCCTTCCTAGTAAAAATAGAGACTATCTAGTCACACCGTAGATGAACAAACTTTAACCTAATAGATCCACTTCAGACAGCAACAGCAGGACACATTCAGAAATGTTCACTGAACATTCATATAGGGTGTTCACGGCAACATGGTTTATAAAAACAAAGAACTGTTTGTAACGAAGTATACATCAATTGGAAAGTAGATACAATGGGATAGTTCCTAAATGAAACCCAGGCAGGGGGGAAAGCAAATACAAGAGAATTATCTTAAACTTTACCATAGATAAATCAGGTGTTAATAATGTAAAATAAGATGTGCAAGTTACCGTTAAGTAATATGTCTATCAATTTTTAAAAATACTCTATTGTTTGTAAACATCAAGCTCAGAAGTATAATCATGGGCCGGGGGTGGTGTAGTTCAGTGGCATAAATGACTGCTTGGCAAACGCGAGGTAGTGAGTTCAACCCCTGGCACCAAAAAAAAAAAAAGTAGTATAATCATGCCTGGTGAGTGAGAAATAGAAATGGCTTTAGGGAGGAATATACAGAACTTTCACAATATATTTTTATGTTCTTAAATTTAAAATCCAAGAAACACAATACAAAATAATGTTAAAATCTGACAAATCTGCTGGTGGACCCACTGATAGCACCTCGACCTTTTGTTGGTTCTTACAGTTGTAATGTTTTATAAGAAACAACTTAAAGACATTTAGATCACTGTCTTAGCCTAGGTCCTACCCAGAAGCAGAGCCTGACAATGGGCTTGGATAGAGCTGGGAGGAGCCCAGAAGGTCAGGTAGTGAGAACAGACTAGCAGAAGGACAGAGAGAAACATCAACACTTTGCTGGTATGTGGTATTGAGTGGTTACTCTGGGGTAGCTGAGCTCCATCTCCCTGGGCCTTCTGTGGTGCTATAGAACTATTCTTCAGAACTGTGTGTCTGTGTACACAGAAGAGGAGATAATTTCTCCACCAACTCTTGCTCTCACTGGTCAAGCTCTCCCCAGTGGGGTTAATTTTCATACTTTACACATACCCTGTGCAGAGTGGGTACCTTTGCTCATCCAATCCTGCAGCCCCAGAGATGAGCCATTTAGAATATTCCAGAAAGGAAGAGATGCTCAGTACAGCTGAAGTAAGGTGCTCTCAGGTTATACCTGCATAAATTTGGTTGCCATGGTAACAGCTAGTGTAAAAAGTAGGCTATGATATGCAGCAGAGCACAAGACTAGTATAATGCAAATAGTTCTTCAAAATAAAGAACATCTCCTTAAAATATCAACAGAAATTTTAAAAAATGACTTCAGATTTGATGACAAACAAGGACCTCTCTGGAGAAACGTTATCAGAGCCTCAAATGACAGAAAAGCAATCCTGTGGTGGTCTAGGAAGAGAGCTTTCCAGAAAGAGTAAGTGATTATACAAAAATCTTAAAACACAGTGTATGATCATGAAACAAGTGAAGAAGAGAGAAGCATGAGATTAATGACAAAGGACAGGTCACAGAAAAATATTGATTTTATTCTAAGCATGATGGGAAGATATTTTGAGAATTTTAAGCAAACGAGTGACATGAATTGATTTATGTGAGGAAAAAAAAGATGAGTTCCAATTCTGGAAAATATAGAGTAAGCACAATCCATCCTGTCTCTCCTACTGACAGCAACTAAGTTCTATGTATAAATCATAACTAGAATGGATGGAGTTAAAGACTCAAAAGTAAACTGTGGAAGGTGAATCAAAATAGGGGACCACAAATCAAAGTTATGAACAGAGAATGAAGCCCCTTACCCACTATCATAAGAAGTCTGAACTGAAAAGTAGCCAGGAGCTTTGGGGTACACCCTGGGGCTAGACAGTATGCCCTAGTGACTTGGTGATACACCTTGGCGGCTCAATGATGTGCACGAGGGATGGCAGAAAGAGCTACAGAAGCCTTCCTTCCTAGTCCAACTAGCTAGGAAAGTTCCATGAAGGGAGAAAAAGGCTTTCCCTTTCTTTCTTCACTTTTGTCCCAGTCCAGTCTTGGTAGAACTCTGAGCTCAGGATCCCACTTCTCCCTGATCAGCAGCTGAGCTCCCAAGCCAAGGTACCCCTACCTCCACTTTGGTTCCCCCACTCCCATGCTTCTGGCAAACTAGTCTCACATTAGACACAGAGAATGGGGAGCTCAAATTATGATTTGCAGCAGGCACATACAAAATGGAGGCTTCCAAAGTACTTGGGAGATAAGAGATAGGAGAGAGATTGAGAGAGCAGTCTGACAAAGCTATGCATGAACTCTTGGTGTCATCATGGAGGGCAACAAAACGACATCAGATCCTGACCCTGTACAGACCCAGGCCTGGAAACCTTAGCTGCAGGGAGCACAAGGGGGGCTGGTCCAGAGAGCGCCATGGATACTTTGCAACTGGAGATGCAGGCCACATGAGACATTTGGGTCAAACACAAAAAACAAAAACCCCCATGGAATGACTACTGGCTAAAACAAAAATATTTACATTCTCCTCGAGACTCTGATATCTCACAAGATTATATTTAAATATACAGAAACACAACTCAAACAAACAAACAAACAAACAAAACCAAAACACCTCAGCACAGGAAAACAGTAGCTCCCAAATGAAAAAAATCAACAGGCAAGAAACTTGAGGTGATTGTTCTACAGAAAAAGACTTTAAACACAGCCCAAGACATAAATGTGGGCATACGATAAATGTGGGCATACGTGAAACAAAAAGAAATGAGAAAAACTGCAACAAAGAAAGAAAAAGATGAATGAAGAGAAACTGAAAAATACTGAACTGAAAAATTCACGGGATGGTAAACCATATTAGTAACTGGGAAGACAGGTAGACATAAGGTACAACAGAACATAGAATAAATAAATAATGCCATTAATGACCTGGATTAGACTGGCACTCAGAAAACTTCCACCCCAATACAGCAGAATGCTCACAATTCTCAGGTATATGTGCCACATTTATCAAGAACCGTATTCCAGGCCACAGTGTGTGTCAGGATGGGGGGGAGTCCTAAGAACTCCAAAATAATAGAATCACATGAAACTGTGGTTTTGGACCACAAAGAAAATAAAATGGAAAATCTGAAGGTAGGTACATAAATAAATCATCCAATAAAAACAATTAAGAGGAAAAAAATGATTGGAAAAATAGCCCAATGGTGGTAGTGGGGAACCTATCCTGAAAATCATGTTATAGAAAATTCAGATACAAAGAAACAAAGATGCAGTTTTTAAAAAAATAATGGCTGAAAATCTTACACATTTGGCAAAAGTCATAAACAGATTCAGAAAGCTCATCAAACTCAAAACACTATGAATGTGAAGAAATTTTGCCTAGAAATATCATCATCAAGCTGTAGAAAGCTGAAGAAAAGAAGTGATCTGGATAGTCGTTAGTGCAAACAATGCATTTTATGCAAAGAAAAGAGCAATTTTTAAAAGTCTGAAGACTTCTCATCAGAAACCATGGAGAAGAGAGGATTTAAAACATTATTTCAAAGTGCTGAAACCCTTTAAAATATCCCAGAAGTCTAGACCCAGTGAAATGTCCTTCAGGAATGAAGGTACATCAAGAACTTTAGCCTGGCACACTAAGTTCCCAGCAAGCCTTCTCTAAAACCAATGTTAACAAAGCCTCCTCAGAGAAAAGGGCAATAATACTATAAGAAAACATAGAAAGGGAAGAGAGAGCAATAATGATAATAAGTATCCAGCTAAAGATAATTCCTATTAAGTTGTTTAAAAGCTATATAATTATTAAAAGTATAACACAGCGGACACTCCACAGCAGAAAATGGGCAGTGATAAAGAGGGATATTATATAATGATAAAAGTATTAATTTACCAAGAATGCAGAATGTTATTAATGTGTGTGCTCTTAACTCTAGAGCTTCAAAGTACATGAGGGAAAATACAATTGAAAAGATAAATGGACAAACCAACATTTATAGCTGGAGACAACACTCTACTCTTGGTAACTGGTAAAATAACAAGTTATAAAATCATAAATGAAAAATTAACAAGGACATAGCAGAAATAAACATTGCCAGCCACACTTAGTGAACACTCTAACACTTAGTGAACCCTCTGACTAAAACTTAGTCAACACTCTAACACTTAGTAAACACTCTAACACTTAGTGAACACTCTGACTAACACTTAGTGAACACTCTAGCCAACAACTATAGAAGACATATATTGCAAATGCACAGCAACACTCATCAAGGCAGACCATGAAAAACAACTCTCAAAAAATTTAAGTGAATAAAAAAAACATCAACTATGTTCTCAGACCAAAACAGGGTGAGCCTGGAAGTGGGTGGAAGAAAGGTACCTATGACACTTGAAAAGTATGTGGAAATCAATCAACATACTTCAAAATAACCCACTTGTCAAAGGAGAAGTCTCAATAGAAATTAGATAAATTCTGAAGTGAATAGAAATAAAGTACAATATGCCAAAATTAGTGGAATACAACTAAATCAGTGCTTAGAAGAAATTTTATAGAAGTTAACAACTGCATGACCGGAGTAAAAAGTTTTCAAACTAACAAGTTGCAATCTTAACACATACAAAAAATACAAATTCAGGAAGCACAAAACAAAAATAAAGAACAGAAATTCATGAAAATGAAAACAGAAAATCAGTAAACTAAAACAACCTAATTATTTTAAAGGTTTGGTATAGTGTAATTGATAAAGTTCTAGCTATGATAACAAAGGAAAAGAGAGAGATGACACAAATAATCAACATCATAAATAAAAGGGAATACCGCTTCAGCTACCAAAGCAATATAAAGGATAGTAGGAAAATATTACAAAGAACTCAACTCATATAAATTTGACACCAATGAAATGAACAAATTTCTTGAAAATTACAAGTTACCAAAATCCATCCAAGAAAAAATAAAGAATCTATAAAGTCTCAATCTATTAAGCTGCATCTATTTTTTTCTAAAAAAAAACAGTGAAAAAGTCCCCAGTTCCAAATTGTTCCCTGACAAATTCTATCATTTTAAAAATGAAATAATTCTATGTAATTTCTTCCAGAAAATATATAATACAAGGAGCACTTTATAAACATTAGCATGATAATACCAAACTAGACAAAGAATAAAAGTCATCACAAATATCCCACATGTATTTTGATACAGAAAAATCATTTGAAAAAATTCAAATTCCTTTCATAATTTTAAAAACTAGTCAACAAACTAGTATTACAAAAATATCCTTAATCTCATTTTTAAAATTCTCTAAGTGCTGAAATGGTAGTGAGAGCAAGAAATACAGGGAGGGGAGAAGAAGATAAGCAAGAAGAGGATGTGTTATGTACATACACCAACATCCGCAAGAGGATTGCGACCATTATGTACTGCAAACATGTAGTAATAAAAAAATTAAAAAAGAGAAAAAATTCTGAGTACTGAAAATTACCAAATGCTAATGAATGAAATCAAATGCCTAACTAAATACAATGCATACTATTGTTCTTTTTGTCAGATCGTGGAGCAGAACTGTTAACAGTCTCACTGTTTGAATGTCTACTTTACATGTTTTAACTTTGTAAATTGAACAACTATTTCCAAGAAGTCAGTATGTAATTAGTCAAGTAATAATTTCTTAGGTTTTATTGTTGTTGTACTTTTCCCTTTTTCCTTGGAATACTGTATGGTTGCTACCCTTTATTCTATTTTATTTTGTTTTGTTTTTTCCTCTTTAAATAAAATTATAAAAAAATAAATAAATAAATACAATGCATACAAGTTCATAGGTTAGAAGGCAAAATATGCTTATCAATTCTTCCTAAATTATATATTTCAAACAACTTCAATCAAAACACTAGAAGGACACTTTACAATTATAAGTACTATTATCTGAAGATTTATATGGAAATACAAAGAAACTAGGATAGACAAAATAATTTAAAATAAAAAGAAAAAATTGGGAGGACTACAGCACATCTTTTGTTTTAGCATAAATTACACTAACCAAGACTGTGTGGCATCAGTAAAAGAATAAGAACATGGTTTGCAGAGCAGAATATCTGAAAATGGAATAAACAGATAGAGCAATTTAATTTCTGGAAAAGGTAAAAGAGAATTCAATGGACAAGGGATAGTCATTTCAACAAATATTATGGGTAGTCATACATTCTCAGGAGGAAAATGAGCAAGAGGAGGAAGGGGACCAACATAACATAAACTTCAAGATGCATACAAAAGTTGCTCAAAATACAAATGGAAAGCAAAGTTGTATTTACAAGAAAACATTTTAAAAGTTCATAATCAAATCAGGATCTATAAAAACAAAATTGTTAAATTAGACTTCAATGAAGTTAAATTTTTTTGGCCTGCAAAAGATAACTGTGAAGGCTGGGAAATGGTGGCACATGCCTATAATCCCCATACTCGGGAGGCTGAGACAGGAGGATCACTACAAGTTCGAAGTCAGCCTGGGCTATAAAGTGAGTTCCAGGTCATCCTGAACTACATAGTGAAACCCTATATCAAAAAGACAGGAAAAAAAATCTCATAAAAGAAGAATCATTATATTTAAAAAGATACTGAGAATGAATAATAAACTACATAATCAAAAGCATTACAAATGAGGGGCCACTAGTCCCTGGGAACTGAGGCAGCCAGAGCTCATCTTTCCAGGCCCCCTAAACCTGGTTTCCATCTAACTTAGGGCAGTGGCTGAGACCTGAGTAAATGAGTTTCCTTGAGCCTCTGGGAGGGAGGCGGCTTTTCCCACAGTTCAGTTCTTGTGGGAGCACTGGGTTGTGAATCTCCTGGCCACTTGTATCCAGTCCCTCTGTGGTTCTAGGGTCTCCATTCTTTCCTCTCTATTGGAGGGAAGGTTGCAGCAGAAGGCAGAAAAAGCCTAAAAAGTCCAGCCTGGTAATTTATGCAAGGAAAGTATAGTTTCTCACATCTCTTACTCACCTCAGTCATCTGAGGTCACTTCCATTTCTCAAGGGAAGAGCCCAGAAAAAAGAGAATGACTGTTGGACTTCTTAAAGCCATGTACCAAGTGTTAGTGACCTTCAGAGATGTGGCTGTAGACTTCTCTCAAGAGGAATGGGATTGTCTGGATTCTTCTCAAAGGCATTTGTATAGTAATGTGATGTTAGAGAATTATAGGATCTTGGTATCACTGGGTCTTTGATTTTCTGAGCCAAGTGTGTTATTATTGTTGGAAGAAGAAAAAGAACTGTGAATGGTGAAGAGAGAGCTGACAAATGGCTTGAGCTCAGGTTGGAAATCTGCATGTGATATTGAAGAATTAACACCAAAGCAGGAACTTTGTGAAGAACAGTCATTCCAGAAGATAACAGAAAAATTTACAAGCTGTGACCTTAAGTATTGCAGTTTGAGAGAAGACTGGAAATATGAAAACAGTTCTGAGAGGCAACCAGGAAATCAAAATGCATGTTTTAAGGCAGAGACAATCCTTTATACAGAAGTCTTTGTTGAAGAAAGAAACCAAGAACATGATAAGCTTTGGACAAGTTTCTACCAGGACACACTCCTTCATGCATAACAGATAACCCCAAAGAACAGAAAGTATATAAACATGACACATGTAAGGAAAGTTTTAAAGCAAATTTAATAACTATTAAACCAAAATGTCTATTCACACTTTTGAAGTGTGATGATTGTGAAATGTATTCAGCCACAGCTCATGCCTTACTCTTCACCAAAGAATTCATACTGGAGAGAAACCCTATAAATGTGTAGAATATGGAAAAGCCTTCAGCCAGAGATCAAACCTTATTCAACATCACAGGATTCATACTGGAGAAAACTCTATGATTGTAAGGAATGTAGGAAAGCCTTCAGTCAGAAGGCACATCTAGTTTAAAATCTGAGAGTTTATGCTGAAGAAAAACCTTATGAATGCAAGCTATGTAGGAAAGCCTTCAGCCAGTTTGCCTACCTTGCTCAACATCAGAGAGTTCATACTGGAGAGAAACCCTATGAATGTACTGAATATGGGAAAGCATTTAGCAATAGATCATCCATTGTTCATCACCAGGGAATACATGCTGGAGAAAAACTTTATGAATGTAAAATCTGTGGGAAAGCATTTAGCCTTCATGCATACCTTACTGTGTATCACAGAATACATACTGGAGAGAGATCCTACGAATGTAAAGAATGTGGGAAGGCCTTCAGCCAAAATTCACATCTTGCTCAACATCAAAGAATATGTACTAGAAAAAAACCTTATAAATGCCAAGAATGTAGGAAAGCCTAAGAGTTCATACTGGAGAGAAACCTTATGTATGTATAAAATGTGGGAAGGCTTTTAGCAATGACTCATCCCTTATTCAGCATCAGAGAGTCCATACAGGAGAAAAACTTTATGAATGTAATGTTTGTGGAAAGGCTTTCAGTTACTGTGAATCCCTTGCCCAACATCAGAGAATTCACACTGGAGAGTGACCATTTGACTGTACAGAATGTAAGAAAATCTTCAGGCAACATGTACATCTTGCTTATTTTCAGAGAACTCACACTGGGGAGTCACTCTGACCATCCAACCCAGTCAACTACCATGTCCTGTAAATACTAACCCCCAAATATTTCTGGAATGTATATACTTTGTCACTCTTTAACGTTGTCACATTAAAGCTAAGATTCACCTCATCAAGATCACCATTACGGCTTTCAAAAGGTAAAGAACAAACAAACAAAACACAATGCAAATGAGACAAAAGGCTTATAATAAATTTTTTAAAATTTAAAACAACAGTAAGAAAACAAAACAAAGAAAAATTTGGGAGAAAGACTTGAAAAGACACTTTGCCAAAAGGAGGAGGAGGAGGGAGGAGGAGGAGGAGGAAGAAGAAGAAGGAAGAAGGAAGAAGGAAGAAGACGATGACAACAATGAAGAGGAGGAGGAGGAGGAGGAGGAAATGTTATTTTTCACTACATGGAAATACAACTTAAAACATAATAAAATAACACTACTAAAATGGCTAAAATTTTAAAAAAATCAGATAGTATCCCAAGTTAATTGGGAAGCAGAGCAAACAGAACACCTAAACACCACTAGCTGGAATGAAGATCTCTACTGCCCCTCTGGAAACAGTTTGACCATTTCTTATCAAGTTAAATAATTAAAAACATACTGACCAGATAGCCCAGTAATCCCACTTTCAGGCATTTACTCAAGAGAAGTGAGAACTTGTATTTCCTCAAATCACTATACCCAAGTATTAATAGCAGCTGAGTTCATAATCTCAAAAAGCTGGGAGCAACCCAAGTGTCCTCTAATTGATGAAGGACACACAAGCAGTGGTATTCCTGTATGAGGAAATGCCATTCAGCAATGAAGAGGACAGAACGATTGATTCAACCGGTCACATGGACAGATCTCAAAACTGCAATGCTGAGTGGCAGTATCCACTGTCAACAGGCAACATGTGTCATGACTACACTTAAATGATACTATGAAAATGAAACACCAGTGAAAGAAGACCTCACAGGTTGGAGCAGGGACATGGTATGATAGAGTGCATCAAAGAGAAGTTTTTCAAAAGTCATGTAGCTGTTTATCCTGATTGTGGCAGACATATGAATCTATATGTATGATAGAACTCATCAAAATGCATGCCAACTAAATCAGCTATACTGTGTATTAGTTTACAATTTTTTACACTGATGCAATTTAAAAACAAACATGATTAGTGTGCAGGAGTACAGTGCCTAAAGTTTACTCCAAATGCGAGTTTTGCTGTTTAATGGCTGTCATATTCCAAGCAGTTAGCTTCTCTAAGTCTTATGTTCCTCACTTCCCCAACAGGAATAAGAATGTCTATGCACAGAATTATCAGAAAAGCCAATGGGGGAAGAAAAATAAGTGACACTAGCTTGTAAAACTAAAATCCCACATAAACACAAAAGGTAGCCATGATCATTCACCTGGTTGTTGTCTGTGGGGCAGCAAAATTTGCCCACTCATTATTCAATAATTGATCTGGAAGAACTCACAGATCCAAGCCTAAAGTACCAGAGAACCCCAGAGCCAGGACCAGAAATTAAGGCAGGTTCTTCAAGGGTATGGTAAAGTGAGTGATCAAAAACTAAAACAAATATTGATATCCACAAACACTGGGCCAAATACATACATCTTTTAAATTATATAACATTGCCTGTTTCCATAAACTGTCTTCTTTCCAGAAAAAACTGGTAGTTTATGAGGCTGAAGAATTTTCTTGAAGGCAATCAAGAACGCCTAATTCTTTCTGAGTCCAAAGAAATACAGAACACAGAATCTAAATGTTTTCTAGTGATACAATCTCATCCTCACATCCACCATGCTGAAGCTGTGGAAGTCTTAACCTACTACTGCCACTAGATGGGTTTCTAAGATCTCTGAGCGCTGGAGAAGACTCAGTGATCAGAACATCTGTGGTGGTGCCAGGGACTCATCTGGATTCTGGATTTGGTCCTCATCATACATGCTGAACCCAAAGTGTCAGAGGAACTCAGACATCAACAAAGAAAAGCATCAGTGAGCTAAAACATATAACAAGCGTGGTGGAAGTCAGGGGAGGCTCTCGAAAGGAAGCAACTCTTCCATCACAGAGAGGACCGCAGGTTTGAGAGCAGGCCTGAAAGGAAGAGCTTTCTTGGGAGGGTGAGAGTGTGAAATGGCCTCAGCTGTCTGCTGGGAAGTCTTGTGTGTCAAGCTCCAGAGACAGAACTTGACTTGCAGACAATGAAGACTCACCAGAGGACCTCAAGAAAAGAAGCTACATAGCATGTACTTTGGCATCTGATGAGAGGAAGAATTAGAAAGGGGAAAATTGAAGGCAAAATGACTGGAAAGTTGGGACAACTATCCCAGAAAGATGAGGAGGCTGGTCCCAGCAGGAAGCTGGCTGGACAAACGAGGCCCAAGGCAACACATGGCTCCTAAAACACTAAAGATAGCAGTGGTGGCCACCCACATGTAGAAGCATTTCCTTACTAGATCAGCTATCTAGGACTTGGGAGAGGTCTCAGAAGTTCATATTATTGAGGCAGGAAGGATTTTTTTAAAAATTTTTATGGAATGGCTATAATTTAAAAGATACCTACAATAATGAATACTGGCTAGGATGTATAAAAATCAGAATTCTCATGCTCTGCTGGCAGGAATGCAAAATGGTGCCACCAATTTTGGAAAATAATCCAGTAATCCTTTAAACATTTAAACACAGAGCTGCCATACAATCCAGCAATTCTACTCCTGAGTTTATTCCCAATAGAAATAAAACATACATCTATACAAAAACTTGTATCACAAAATTGTTTGTGATAGCCAGAAAGTAGCATCAACTGAAATGTTCAAAAGTAAAAAACAAAGACATGCTATATCAATGAAGCAGAAATTTTTTTAAAAAATGACATACTGATACTTGTGGCAATATTACACTCAATGAAAGACGCCAGCTAAATGTCATTTGCTTTCCATTACACAAAATATCTACAGTAAGAAAATCTTTAGAGATAGCAAACCTATCAGTGGTTACCTAGGCAAGGGGGAGAGGAGGAGGGGGAAGGGAACATGCTAATAGGGACTGGGTTTATTTTGGTATTACAAAAAGTTCTAAAGTTAGATTATTGCAATGGCTGAACAACACTGTGACTGTTAAGATACTGAACTATACAGGGTAAGTGGGTAAATTACATGGCAGGAAAAAATATATTTCAATAAAGATATCTTGAAAAAAAGAAATCATTTGAAATCCCATGTGTATAGGAAGGAGTGGAGATCAAAGCATAGTTACATCACTGCTTTCTCCACTGATAAACACACAGTCCCACAGCAGCTTTGATGAAGATATGGTTGAAGTTCTGTTAAACCCATAGTGGGCCATAGTGGGCCACTGGTTACAGAAAAGAGCCATGAAAAGCACACACTAATGAAGGGCATAAAAATGTTGCTGCAATTTTGCACCTAGGTGACTGTCACCCAGTCTATCAGTTGTGTTCATCTAATCACAATTCATTTGTAGCACATCAAAATACTTACAAAACATCCAAAAACAGTGTTGAACAGATTACGTACAATGATGACTAGTTCCAATTTGGCTTTGCATTTCTGGGAATACAGACAAGACAAACTCACAAAAGATTATTTGGACATAAGTACTTGCAAATAACAACTTGAAATCATGTTTCATGTTGTTACTTAGAAATTAAACTCTACAAGGATTAAACAAACAAACCAAGTAGAACTTTAAAAATGCAAGAATTTCAAACATAAGGTCAAAAAGAAATTGACCAATTGTTCATACTGAATACTCTATCTTTCAACATCCAATCTCTATTTTTAATTTGTTTATAAAATTGGGCTCTTAAATATGATAGCCAGTGTATAATACTTATTAAAGAGAAAAAAATTGATTTTGTTCCTAAATAGTATTTAAGACTGTGAGTCAGCCAGACTGTGGACTGGGGAGAACCAGGAAGGAATCTAAACCCCTGCCTGTGAGCCAGCCTAAAGCCAGTAGTCTGAGCAACTATTTCAAGGACAATAATATACAATATAAACACCGTTGTAGACTTCCTATTGTCTTACCATTGTTTCATTTCATTTTATTCCCTTTAACATAAAAATACATAAATATTTTAAAGATAAAATATTCTAGTAATTGTTAAGTAATATTTATTATGATTTTAGATGAACATTAACATATAACTTTAATACACCAAATTAAACTAAAAATAGGTCACTTCTTGATTTTAAGCAACATGTATCCTAGAATAGGCTCTTGAAGATATATCTGTGAGCAGAAAAAGAAAAATATGAGGCAGCTCCCTAGGACCAGGACACTTAGGAGGAACACAACTGTTCAATACTAGAGCCAGGGTGCTAACCACACAATCAGTACCAAGCCTGCTCCTGTCCATGACAGACTGGGCCCTATCTCCTGGCCTGCATGGACTCACAGCATGTTCAACACTGGAAAGACAACAAAAAGCTATGCTAATTCTTTCAGGATACAAGCCAATAGGTGAAGGCTGGGTTGTAGAAAATACATTCCATTATTCAGCATCCTTCTAACACAAGAGTCTGAATTGATCAAACTGATGGCAGTCTCAGGACAAGTGTGGTGCTGGGTGTAGGTTTGGCAGCAGTTTACAAAGGCTCTCCAAGGTAGGTCTCCTCTGGGCCTCCCATGATGGTGACCAATGGAATAAGGGTAAAGCTAAGGGCCTTGGGTAAGGGCATCACTCTGGGCTGCACAGCCCTTCTCACTAACCAACAGCATAGATTTCACTGGCTGTCTGCCTCTCTCCAGTTAGGAAAAGGGGTTTTACCCAGCCCCCTTCTCCCTGAGAACTCCTGAGATGTCATGCTGACATCATCAACTCTCCAGGTAGAAAGAGGGCCCAGCTCAGCTCTGCAGGAGCAGCACCTCCCCCGAGTCCTCCCCACCCAGCCTGTCATGACTCCTCTACAATGGGTATTGTGTTATGGACACACCGTGTTTGTAAAAACTGAGAAGGTTGGTCATACTTTAAAATACCAATAAGGAATCTTATTTTGGCTCTTAAAATTGTTTCTTTCAATATTTATTTTCTAAATATTCCAATCACAGACCTGAGTATGTTTTAATCCTGTAGGGAAATCTATGGGTAAGGTATGCAGAATGTCTCTGTGTATTTTGTTTTGCAACCTTCTGTGAATCCAAAATTAATTACAGAAAAATATGACATGGGTCTGAATCAAAACAACAGAATCTAAACAACCTTTCTATTTTCAGGCAGGGCTGAGGAGGTGGAGGAGGAGGAGCAGAAGAAACTCCATAATTCCTTCCAAGGCTTAGAAGCATAATGGAATTAAAATCAGATTACTGTAGAATATACTTATCCTGACAAAAAGGAAAATACTAATCCTTAACGTTTCAGCAGAGCATCAGTAGCACCCAGCTTCCACAGTCCCTCAGACTGCAGTTTAAAATAACCTTTGTGTGCAAACATGGTGCCCCTGTGAGGAGAACTTGCCAATACTGATTGGCAAGACACCGGAGGTCAAGGTAAACAGGCAATAGCCCAGGTCATGATGCATGTAAGAAATGCAATGAGCAAAGATCAAGAGAAACTATTGTGGATATGATAAAAACAATGTAAGTGGGAAAAGAGTAATGAAAAATAGTTTATGTTTATTTATACTTTGTACTTGTTAAATTAGTACAAAAAATAATTTTTTCAACAGTATTCTCCTCAAATCTGCCATCTTGGTACATGGCATCTCCATTTTCCCAGCCTCTCAGGACAAAATCTTTATACTGCCATAACTGTATCAGTGTACTTCTTCAGCTTCACAGTATATCCAGAGCCTGATCAGTGACTGCTGGATTATTGCAGTCACCATCTGACTGGCCCTTGCTCTGATGTAGCTCTATTTTTCTTCATAGCCCTTATCACCTGGCACATTTATGCCTGTTGTCTGCATTACTTGGGATACACACCACCCTGTATATTTATGCTTATTGCCTATCTCTCCCTGATGAAATATAAACTCTTTAAGCATGAGTTTTACTTTATTCCTTATTATGTGTTCAATATCTAGGACAGTGCTTGGTACATAATACAATGCAAAAGAAAATATTTATTCTAAGAAGAAAGTAAAGGAAGAGAGGAGAGAGTGAGCAAGGGAGAGAGGGAAGGAAAGAGGGAGAGGGAAAAGGAGAGAGAATTCAGTGCTGATAAAGCTGCAAGGAACCAGACACAGTCAGACAAATGTAATTGTGCAATACACTAGAAAGCACTGATAGTCAATTAAAAATATAAACTAAGATCTGGAAATTACTTACAACTTTTACAGCATTCATTATATCATATGAAGAATTAAAATTTAATTTTTAACAGCTATAACAACTAAATTTATGAAATGGTATATATTTTACATTTTCTTTTAGGTTTTTATGGGGAAAAATTAGTTCCCAGTCTCATAGCACATACAAACATAAATGAGTGTGACAAATAATTTAAAATGTAAAATTATAAATCTATTAGCAGAAAATGAAGGAGAATATTTATATAATCTGAGTTGAGGACATTTTCAAAACAACATATGAAACCCAAGAGCTACTAAGAACAAAATAATTCTACTACACAAAAGCAAAAAAGTATACAATAAAAAGTCACCAAGGTAACTTGCACTACAACACAAATATAATTTATATTAAAACATAAATGATAAATTAGGATAAGGTTAAAATATATAGCACACCAAAATTCCTGGCAATCCATAATAAAAATCTTTCAATTAGGATAAGAGTATCTATAATGGAACATATAGAAGAAAGGTAAATATTCAACAACATATAGAAATATACTTTATATTATTCAAAATTTAAAGACATTAAAATATAAATAATATAATTAGATATCTCATACTCATCAAACTGCAAACAACATTAAAAATATACTTTGATATAGTTAGACATCTCATACTCATCAAAGTGCAAACAACAAAAAAGAATGATATATTTTATGCCATCTATGAAGAGAAAAAATTAGCACACACACACACTCAGGAGTGTAAACTGGGGAGGAGTATATTAAAAGAAAAAAGTATTGAAATCTATATGTAAAAATTTTCCACACATGTATGAAGATTTATGTACAAGAAGTTTAATAAGAAACTATTTGAAATAGTAAAAAACCCCAAACCAATCCAAGTATCTGTAAACTGAAATCACTGAAGCACTGTGGTGTGTCTACACTATGGAATGACATATATGATTTGTTAAAAAAAATATGGTGAACTATATGTCTTGATACAGAAAGACAACTGACATTAATTATATATTTTTAATTTGTAAAAAATTAATATTTTTATTTTTATTTTTATTTTTTAAAGTATCAGTAACAGGGCCAGGGGTTTAGGTCAGCAGCACAAGCGCCTGCCTGACAAGCATGAGATCATGAGTTTGATCCCTGGTACAAAAAAAAAAAAAAATATATATATATATATATATATATATATATATATACATACACATATATATAACACACACACACACACACACACACACACACACATATATATATATATGGCAGTAACATAGTGTACATTTAGTTAGAGGAATGAGTTATCTTGGAGAAATTTGTGTCAAAATGTTAACAGCAGCTATCTTTGTGAGATCATACTATAATAGATGGTCACTTTCCACTTAAGGTACTTCCATGGGGCATAAATTTTACATAACAAGTTTGAATGGCATTGGTCTTCCAGAAAACAAATGAGGGAGAAACACACTGCTTTGTAAATAATCTTTCCACCATTTTTAGGTAAGCACAGCAAACTCAGAGACCTCTCCAATTCAGGAATTAGGTCCGATCCCAATTTCAAACTCTTTCTTCCCTCTTCAGCATTAAGGTGCCATGTCACATGCAGTTATCTGCTATGCTCCTTCCTACATGAGCTAGTTATCTTAGGGACTTACTTAAAGGAAGACAAGGTGTGGACTGTAACACATCCACAGAGGATAAGACAGGAAGGCGAAGCAGAGCCAGTCCTGCAGCCAGCATACTTGCTTGCTCCCGGCTCTGCTTTAAATATATGATGTGCAATTTTACTTTGATATCCTCACAACGAACCTAAAAGGGGCCACATTTTATAAAAATTCCATGCCTTGCACAACATGGCACAGATGGAATTCCAACCCAAGCCATGTGCCTTCAAACCTCACTCTCTTTACTCTTGAGCTCCATTCTTTCTGCAGTCTAGGCCATACCCCCAACTCCATGAGTGGGGGCAATCTGCAGCAACAAATATCAACAACCTAGCTGTTCCTCTTCCCTGTGCCTTGAACTCTTCAGCTAAGATGAAGGATGTAATGTGTTATAGCTCCTGCATGCCCTATTAACAGGTTGCATTTCAAGGCCACCTCATCCCTCAATGTGTCCCTCAGATGCCTGTACTCTGGCTCCCACCTTCTCCTTGCACTGGCCTTCCTCCCGGCCCACGTTATGGTCAACTGACCTTTGGCAAAGTACATTGCCTCTCCCACTCACCCACACAAAAACCTCCTATTGTACCTACTATCACCTAATAGATAGTGAGCTATTCTTTCGTAGCTCCTGCTGCAAGTTTCCCATATCCATGATGCAATATCAATGGACATTCTGATGTTTATCTTGTGCCTAGTACTGTGCTAGATGGCACTGCAATCCCAGTGACTCACAAGGCTTGCTGTCAGAAATCTGACCATAAAAGAGGGAAAGCAGCCAGTATGATGGCCTTGGATATGCTGAGGCAAATCATCTCCTAAAGAAGTATGAAAGGCCAGCTATGTAAAGCTGGTCTTTCTACAGGACTGGCCCATCCCTTCATCCTCCAAATGTGGCACACAATAGAATGCACATTGCATCCTGAATAAAAACAATAACCACTGGTGCTCAGCTATCCAGCTGGTATCATGTACTGCACGAGTCACTTCCTATCCAATCTTTAACCATGCAATTTTATGAACCTGCAAATTCAATGCTATCTCCACTTCAAGATGGAAGAAAAATGATGCTCAAGATCACTGACCAAATAAGTCATAGAATGAAAATTTAAGATCAGATACTGGCACAATGAGTCCCAAATTTTACTGTTGAATAGAATTCCAAATTTTTGTTAAAAACAAATTTAATAAATGATCATAGGAACTTGAAAAAGATCTATCATGATAAAACTCTCCCTTAAACCAGCCTATCATAATCTCTGAGCATACACACCACGCGGAGCTGAGTTGTCCCCCTTGGTGAGGGGCGGGGCTGGAAAGGACTGAGGGCAAACGCTATGTCTCAAGAGGTATGATGGTATGATTTCTATTAATAATGCAATACTATCATACTCTGTCCTCTTCAGAGGGGTTTATTTTCCACATAGCACAGAGTAGAAATGTCTACGATTGGATCATTTATTGTAACAGGCTAGAAAGAAATTGCTCCTCAGGAGAGAGAGAAGTTGTGCATTCAGACAGGGACAGCATGGCCTAATCCATTTGTCTAGCCCCTAAGAACATTACCAGGCAGCTCTGGTATTTGATCTTCTAAATAAAAGTCAACTGAGACCTATGTATGCCCCAGAGGGAGAATGGTAAAAATAATAATAATAATGAGATTCCACATCACATCTATATTATGCTGTGGCGTTTAGACAACACAGCCTCTATTGTTTAATTTGATTCTCTTATCATCCAGACTTGGGTAGTAGAGCTGAGAAGACAACTGGAAAAGGACAAGGGATTGGAAGCCAGGAGAGACATACAAACTTCTCCAGAGGAACAAGTCTCTCACAAAAGCTGGAGCAGAAAAAAGAATCAAAACCCAGGTCATAGAACAAGTACAGCCAAAAGCTTCAGTACGACCAGAAGGCCACAGTTGGAGCCATACCTCTGCCATCCACTGGTATATACCATGGGGTGAGTTCCTAAACAGCTGTGGGTAGTAACACCACTCCCCAGGGCTCTCTGGAGTGGAAATGGACAACGTACTTGAACACTCCCTGCAATATATTATACCCTGACTAAAAAAAAATTTTCACCATCCTCTTTTAGAAAACTATCTAACATTGAAAAGAATTACACTAAGAAAAACTGCAGAATTGTCAATACCAGTAACACTTGCAGATCGTCCCTGGAGCAAATAACCCCTTACTATTTGCATTTTATTTTACAATAGAATATGTAATTCTGTATGTGCCAGCTGCAGTGATAGTTTGACACATATTTGGCTTCTGTTTGCATTAAAATGAGCCTGAATCTTCATGCAGGCTTAAAAGGACAGCTGTCCATACTTCAGTGGTCATGAAACCAGGATATCTAGGTGCAGAACTGTCACCAGTGAGCCATGTGAGCTGGGGCAAATCATGTAATGTCCATGGGCCTCATTTGTAATGGAAATGTGTTGAAACAAGCCATCTCTGAGGATGATTATAACTTTAACAGGCATCCTGCACACAGAAAATCCTCACCTGTGAGCAAATGAAAAACAATGAGTTCATAATACACAATATCACATCACTGTCATAAACTGCAAACACTGCCTGAAATGCAAGTCAATTTTGTTATCATCCAGATCATACAATATATACAGGTCTCTAAGAAAAGTAGAACTTCCATTTCATTCTAGATTTCATAGAGCTCAAATTTAGAAAGGGAATCAGAAATGCACTGAGTTTTTCCTGTTCCTCCCAAGGGCTAGGTGGTAAACCATTATTATTAGAGAATTAATACCATGGTCATTATTAGAGAATTAATGCCATGGTCATTATTAGAGAATTAATACCTGTTCAATACCTATGACATCATTCTAGACCTCTGGCAAAAATTAAGTGCTCTCTTCAATTCTATATATAGTTTTACATATAAGTATCAAAAATTTTTGAAATCAAGGTTAATTTACAAATCTAAAGTATGCAGATTGACAACATCTTATATTTGTCCACAGCCATAGAAGTCACACCCCTACCAAGACACACATTTCATCAAGGCAGATTGGCCTATCACGATCTGCCCAGTACTGAGGGATCTTCCAAAATATGAGAGATAAAGTATGAGAAACCCCAGGTAAAACTGGGGTAGCCAGTAACCTGAATACCTTCCCAGACACTCCCTGTCCCAGCCCAACTTAACCTATAGTCAACTTTTAGACTGCTTTTAGGACAGATGAGATTTTCTGTCCAAGGAATCTACATAAATGGATTCATAAGTGGTTTTTGTGTGACTGGATTCCTCCAATCTGCATTCATGACTCTCAACTCCATGATGTTACACATACCAGAAGTTTGAGGACTATTTTAGTATATGGCTGGCACTAAAACTTATTTATTCCTTCACCTGCTTACAAGCATTTGGGATTGTTTCTACTTCAGAGTTATTTAAGAATAAAGCCATTACCAAAATTCTCATAAAAATCTATTTATAGATATCAGTTTTTATTTCTCTTGAGTAAACAACTAGTAATAAAACTGCTGGATCATTAGGAAGGTACATGTTTAAAATCAAGACACACTTCCAGACCGACAATCTAAAGAATTGTCTCATGGGAGGTACATCCCCACAAACGCTTTTTTTTTTTTAAAGAGGGTAAAATTAAACTTAACAGAACAAAACAGATCATAAGATAACAATGTAAAAGACACAGATTTCAAAGCCAGACAACCAGAGATCTTCACTGTCTATCATATTCTCTTGTTTTCTTCCAAACAGTTGTCCATATCTTCACATACTATGAATTCATACCAAAAAAAAAAAATAGTATAGAACTGATCAGAACAGGATAATGAACACATTTTATATGTTCAAGACCAGACAATAAGGAAGTCAACAATGGCTGCCATAATGTCTTTCATTCTCTTCAAAATAGCTGCCCATACCTTCATGTATGTTGAAATTAAACAAAACAAAACAGACTAAAATCACTCTGAACAAAGAAAAATAGTATTGCTGGATTTCACATCATGACGTTACGGAATCAGCACTGGGTACCTTAGCGTCTCTTTTTCTTCAAAGTAGCTGTTCATTTCATCGTGCATTATATAATCAATTCTCATAAACTTTTTAGAAGTTCTATGCATGCATGAGTCTCTACCTGCATATCTATCCTTTCTGTATTAGAGGGAAAAACAAACCAAACCAAGACAAAACAGTCCTAGAAAAACATGAAATGAAAAAGACAACAATAGCAAAGAGTGAGAATGTTGACAATATAGGCCTTCAAAACAAGGTGGTATGAGCATAATTAGGGTTGTTATTTTACATAATGATCTCCCAGAGTTCCTCAGATCACTATACAATAATATGCACAATTGTTCCAATCCTATGAATGTTAACTATTTTATTCCAAGAACTTATAGAGTTTGTAGCATAATCTTAGCTATCCTAAGTGTGTTTCTATAATTTTAGACACTTGTTTCTTATCCCTTCCTTTTTCTTTTTCTTCATTTTCCCTGAGATATTATTTTTCCCCATTTAAGTACATTCTTATCCTTTCACTGTATTTATTGAGTTTTTTGTATCTTATGTACTCTTACCATTTCTTACACTAGGGAGACTATACGGTATTTAAACATGTGAGTTTGATTTATTTCACTTATGAGTATGGTCTCAAGTTGCATCCATTTACTTATAAATATCTCAATATGATCATCCTTTATAGAAGAGTAGTACTCCATTGTATAAAATACCACATCTTTTTTATCCATTCCTTAGTTGATGGGCATTTAGGTTGTTTCCAAGATCTGGCTATACAAATTGTGCTGCTATAAACATGGGTGCACATATATCACTGTGGTATGATATTTTCAGTTCTTCTGGGAATATGCCTAGAAGTGGAATAGCTGGTTCAAATGGGACTTCCAATCCCAGCTTTTTGAGGAATCTCCAGACTGACCTCCACAGCGGTTGCACCAGTCTACACTCCCACCAACAGTGCAGAAGAGTTCCTTTTTCCCCACAGCCTCTCCAGCATTTGCTGCTGGTAGTTTTCTTTATCTTGGCCATTCTTTCTGGAGTGAGATAGAATCTCAGTGTAGCTTTAATTTGCATTTCTCTAATGATTAATGATGCTGAACATTTTTTCACGTATTTATTTGCCATTTGTATTTCTTCATCTGAGAACTGTGTATTCATCTCAGATGTCCATTTTTCTATAGGGTCTTTGAATTTCAAGCATCTGATTTTTTTAATTCTTTGTATGTTCTAGACAGAAGTTCTCTGTCTGAGGGACCACTTACTAAGATTTTTTCCCAATTTGTGGGTTTTCTTTTTACTGTGCAATAGATTTCTTTCGACATGCAGAAACTCTTTAATAACACGTGATCCCAGTTATTGATTCTGGGAAGTATTTCCCATGCAGTTTGATTCTTGTTTATGAATTCTCTACCTACCCCTATGTCTTCAAGATTTTTACCTACTTTGTGTTCCAACAGATTTAGTGTTTCTGGTTTAATATTTAGAACTTTGATCCATTTAGATTTTAGGTTAGTACATGGTGATAGGCATGGGTCTAGTTTTAGTTTTCAGCATATGGAGAACCAATTTTTCCAGCAACATTTATTGATGAGACTATCTTTCTTCCAGTAGATGTGTCTGGCCCCTTTATCAAACATAAGGTGGCTGAGTATGTTTATAGTTGTAGTTGTATCTTCTAACCTATTCCATTGATCTTCACGTCTGTTTTTATTCCAGTACCATGCTGATTTTATTACAGTAGCTTTGTAGTATAACTTAAAGTCAGGGATTGTGATGGTTCTTGCCTTGCCTTTGCTGCTTAGAATTGCCTTTGCTATTCTGGGCCCTACAAATTCCAGTTTCTTCTCATTCTTCTCAATATTTGTTATTAGCAGGGGGGAGGTTCTCTAATTTTAGCAACTCTAACAGGTAAAAAATGATATCAGATTGTGGTTTTCTAATTCCGCAGGGATCGATAATATGGGTCACTTTTCTGACAACTGTATGCCATGAGAAATATTTGTTCTAATATTACAGAATGTTTTACAAGCTATATTATAAAATAACTTGCCTTTTGATGAGTATGAATTTTAATCTTGGTGAAATTCACCTCCTATCAGTTTTTCACTTTATGGTTAGCTGTTTCTGATCCCATCTGAAAAATCTTTGCCCCAAACCCCAGAAGATATTCTGCTATGTTTTCTTTAACGAGAAAGAAAAGATTTTACTTTCCTATGCAGTTCTTTTTGAACCTTGTTTAAAAAAATCAACTGCTAACATGTTACTCAGCACTGTCTACTATGATCCAATAATCTCTTTGTCTATCTTCACACTAGTAACACTTTCTCATTACAATAATTTTACATTAAGTCTAAAATATACAGCCTATATCCTCTGACTGTGTTCTTTTAGGCCAAGTACTCTGGCCATGCTACATCTAGTTCATTTTAAAATATTTTACAAAAACAGCTTCTTGATTTCCATTAAAAAATACAAGGTTCATGATTGAGACTGTACTGAATTTATAATTAGTGTATCTTAACAATCATTGACTCTTCCAATTGATAATTTTGGTATCTCTCTCCAATTATTTCTTCATGTTTTGCCATTTTTCAGGTAGAGATTATATTTTTAGAAATTTATTCATGTTTCATGGGGTTTTTTGTTACATACATTATTTTCAAAATTTCATTTTCAAACTGTTAGGTGCTACTACACAGAAATGCCATATACCTTTTATATACTAAGTAGTCTCTTGCAATCTTGGCAACTTGATTGACTGGTTGCAAAATGTTCATTGGTGTGGTAGATTTTTTAGGATTGTATTGAACATGTACACCATGCAAAGATATATATGAAAACAAGAATACTTTTACTTCTTCACTTCCAATATTTATTCTTTTAATTCTTTTTTATCTTATTGTTCTGGTAAGGACTGAAAGAAAAATAATAAACACAGTGGCAAAGTGGACACACTCATACCAGTTTCTTACCTTGGAAAAAAGTGATCAGACTTTCCCCTGAAGCATGACATTAACTGTAGGGTTTTTATACATTGTTCTTCCTCAGCCTGAACAGTTCTCAATCTTAGTTTATGGAGTGTTTCCACCTAAGTAAGTGCTGAATTTGTCAAAGGATGCTTCTTCAGCAACTGATACAATATGCCATGTCTCCTTTAATTTGCTAATTTGGTAAATTTCAATGGCAGATTTTTCAATGGTTAAAAATAAAACATACTCCAGCCCACAAAAAACAAGTCTGGGAGATAGTCATGGAAGAAAAAGGAAGTCACACACTTGAAATTTCCAAGAGGATAGCAACTGAAGTAAAGGAACGACTTTATGAGACTGTCAAAGCAATCAAATCAGAAATAATGTCTCCCATAAAAGAAGAAATCACAAACTAAATGAAAGAATTGCTCAGCATATCTAAAGAAGAATTAGATAAACAAAGAGGAGCATAGGAAAATGATGGAAACCTTGAATGAACAATATAGAAAGGGTAATATAGAAAGGGTATAATGCATGAAACAGATTCAAAGACATATCCAGGAAATTAAAAATTCAATTAAAAGCTGGCAAAACCACTTGAAAGAGACTGAAGATAGACTTTCAAACCTTGAAGACAGGATTGCACTAGCAACTGCGAAAGGAAAGATCTCTTAAATATAACAAGTCATCAGGAAACAACTCAATGACTGCAAGATGATGCAAAGAAGCATAATTTAAGAATGACAGGTGTTGGTGAAGAAACGGATGTTAACACAAATGAAATTAAAAGATTATTTACAGAAGTAATAGCGGAAAACTTCCCAATCATGGGAAATGGATCTGGCATGCAGATAAGTAAGGCATACAGGACTCCAACTAGCCATAACCAAAGTAAATCTACACTCCGACATAATAATCAAGATCCCAGAAATTCAGCACAAAAATAGAATATTAAAAGTTGTTAGAGAAAAGAAACAGATCACTACAAAGAAAAACCAGTCAGAATCATGGCAGACTTGTCAACATAAACCATCAAGTCAAGAAGACTTTGGAGTGAAGTGTTTCAAAGCCTGAAAGAAAACAACTTCCAACCCAGAATTATGTACCCTGCAAAACTATCTTTCAAGGAGACAAAATGGCAGACTGGTAGGTAGCAGGAGAGAGACCCTCTCTGAGAGAGACAGCTCAAATGCCAGAATAAAACACCCTGGAGAAACCCAAACAGAGAGAGATAGACTCTCACAACCCAGAAAGAAATAAAGTGCAAAAACTCGCTCAAATATGAGGTCCTAGGGCTATTAGTGAAGATAAGATCAGCGCGCATGGCACCTTCCTCAAGACGCCTGAATTCCGCCCGACCTGAACAAGCGATCCGCGCCGAAGAGACTGGCTTGAGCCACCAGAGCACGGAGCTGAACAGCCCTGCATGCAGCTCGCAGGGACCAGCTCTGCACACGACCCACCCAGAGGCACCGTGAATTCCCACCGCAGCCATGCGGAAGTTGGAGGTCGGGGAGTCCAGCAGTTCTCGGAGACACGGTGAGTGATAGGAATAAGACCCCCCCCCCACGGAAAAGGGGAAACCAACTGGACAACATGTTGGATTTGGGCAGGACAGCCCTAACTCCATAAGGAAATGGCTTCAGCTGGTTACTCCCCTTGCTGAGCGGATTGGTGGAATCTGCTTGGACTAGGCCGCGCCCCTGGCAGGGACCCAGTTACTTCCCTGAGATCAGTGCACACTGATGCAGTGAAGGCCTGCAAAGGTTGACTGGCCCAGAAGGGAGGAGCTAGCGCACACTGCCCGTGGGTGAACTCTAATCTCTGATAACCTATTGAAGAGGGCTAAAGCTCCTAGCCTGCGCCCTCTAGAGGAGCCTTAAACAACAAGAAAACGGTCTGGGAATTACACTGTACACTTGTATGGAAGGAACCAAAAACATGACGAAAGGGAGAAATAAGAAAACACTCCCAGCCCCCAACCCTGAGAACACTGGTCCAGGAGAGGTAAATACAAAAGACACTGAGGGCAGCAAAAATGCAACATCAAACACAGCATTAGCGGACATAAAGAGATATCTTCAGGACCTCGTAAACGGGACCAAAACTGAAATATTCATTCAATTTAAACAAGAGATAAGTAGATTAATAAAAGAAGGGCTGGGCACCTCTCAAGAAGATACAGACAGAAGAATGGAGGAACACAAATGGAGAGAAAAATTTAACGAAGAATTCAGAAAAAACCTAGAATTCATGAAGCAGATTCAAAGGGATTATCAGGAAACTAAAGACTCGATAGAAAGCTGGCAAAACTGCTTGAAAGAAACCAAAGATAGACTATCAAAAATTGAACACAGGCTTGCAATGTGGGGTCATGAAAGGGAAGATCTCTTAAAAATAACAAGGGAGCAGGCAGTTAAGATACAGAGACTGAAAGATGACAAGAGGATCTATAACTTAAGAATAAAGCATGTGAATGAAGAAGCAGGAGTCAAAACAGAGGAAATGCAAAGGCTATTCACAGCAATTATTAAAGAAAATTTCCCAAGCATAGAAAAACAAAATGATATGCAGAAGTATGAAGCATACAGAACTCCAGCCACCTACAACCCAAACAGAGCTATACCCAGACATATAATAATCAAGATCCCAGAAATTCAATATAAGAACAGAATATTAAAAGCCATCAGAGAAAAGAAACACATCACCTATAAAGGAAAACCCATCAAAATCACAGCAGACTTCTCGATACAGACCATCAGGTCAAGAAGAGCTTGGAGTAAAGTAATTCAAGCACTGAAGGAGAACAATCTCCAGCCCAGATTGGTGTATCCTGCAAAACTGTCTGTAGAAATTAATGGAGAAAAAAGATGCTTCCATGACAAAGAGGAACTAGGAGAATTTGTGACCACCAGTCCAACTCTACAAAAAATACCGAAGAACATTCTAGGGAGAGAGAACAAGAATACGAGCATTTCAGGAACAGTGGCAGAGAGGCCTCAGTGAACGAGGCAGACAGTGAAGTGGAAGAGAAAAATAGACTATCAATGGCAGAAAAATAGAATAGCAGAAATGAGGCAGAGAAGATTGGCTATAATCTCTAGTATAGAGGGCCTTAAAATACTAACAGAGAGAAACACAGGCAGAGCATATCAGGAGATAGGGTCCATTGAGCTGCTCTGTATAGGGAGCAGTGGGACCCAAAACAAGCAGTGCACCCATGGGAGTGAAAGGGGAGGAATTGTCTAAAAAAGGGAGGCAGAGGATATTTTTAATGGGGTAACAAGATTTAAAATTTACATTATTCTCACCACTCTGCTTGGATGGATTATGTGCTGTTCCAGTTTGTCTACTTACGCTAGACTTGAGGACATGGTCAGCTATCCCAAAAATAAGAGGACATATTATGGTAATCACCCCTAATTTTCCTATCAACTTAATCTGAAGCCCTTTATAACTTATACTGTCTT